>CAKAOI010026861.1:0-24999 GCA_916701655.1 Sebastiscus albofasciatus
GTGTGTGTGTTGCTTGGAAATGTATGGTTAGTGTTTGTGAGGAGGATATTGATTTAAATATCTATAATGACTTCTGGGCAATCGTAACCAAACAACATTGTGAGTGGGAAAAAATAAGAAACATAAAAACAGATACATGGACAACATGGGAAAAAGCAATTAGAAGACAGCAATTAAATGACCCTTTAAGCGACTTTTGAAACATTTGACAGATGAACAGTATATTGATAGATGTGAAAAGCTACTCCATAATTTAGTTCCCCTAAATCTTATTGAAAATTGACCTCTACTAGTGAGGAATTTAGGAGGATGAAGTATGTGGTTGAGGTTGAGTATGAATGGACCTGAGAGTTTGTTTTAAAATAGGTTTTGAACGGCTCAGGAATATTCTAATACTGTATTTATTTCACTTTATGTCAGACCTGTCCTGAGCTGTCTACTTGGGATGACAGCTGGTGTCTCCAGTGGCTGAAAACATGGATGAAGAAAAGGTGAAAGAAAAAACCATGATACTGCACCAAAACTGATCCCTGCCTGCTGCCAAAGGAATACCCTCATCTGCTAACCAGCTTGCCCTAGGTGATGGCTAACTCAGTGGCCTTAGTGGTCCAAGCAGAACTGTTACCACCTCAGTCCACCGCCTCCCTCTCTCCTTTCCCGTCCCTTCTTGGGTCTGGAGAGGATGGTGATGGCGAGGACAGAGGGGAGCTGGTGGGGGGAGACAAGGGGGTAGTAGAGGGTGGGGAAGAGGTTGTTCTGGACATGGTGACGTCATCTGTGTCAGGTCCACCCCAGCAGCCCGAGCAGTCGGACCATCCCTTCCAGTGTATGGACTGCGGGAAGAGCTTCAGGTGGTCGTCCAGGCTGACCCACCACCAGCGGAGCCACAACAATGAGAGACCATACCGCTGCAACCTCTGCCCCAAGGCCTTCAAGGGTTCCTCTGCTCTGCTCTACCACCAACGGTACTCATAATTAAATGCTCTTATAATTAGGGCTGTAAATCACAAGTTTCATCACGATACGATTTATCTATTCTTTGGACAACGATATATTTGCTGATATTACAAAGTCACGGTACGATTTTGATTCAATTCAATTCAGGGGCCTGCGATCTTACAAAATATTAGCGCATATCATATACCCATTTTAACACAATCCACAACAAATGAGATTTGGCAATTTTATTACTGGGCTCTGTAGGAAGGAGGTGTGCTTGGATGGAAATAGTGACACAGATGTGTCATGGGAATTTCAAAATAAAGGCGTATCTTTAAAGATGACGATAAGTATCGATGTTTTCCCTTTGCATCGATGATATTGGATTGTTGATCATTAAATTGATAAATTGATCCAGATCGATGTATCGTTACAACCCTACTAATAATTGTAACACTGTAACAATACAAATACAAAGCTGTTAATATTACTTTATTATTTGAAATGAATAGGAAAGGGAGGCAGAAGTGTCCAAATTCAGGTTAACAGAAAACTCAAAGTAGTGAGGACTATATAAAATCCATAATCCTTAATACATGATTCTGTATTGATTATGTGTAACACCTGTGATGACATATATATTTATAATGAATTGTGCTATCTTCCTGAATAGTTACTTTTCTTTTGCAGGTCCCACTCAGGGGAGAAGCCTTACAAATGTCAGGAGTGTGGCAAAGCCTTCAAACGCTCCTCTCTGCTCCAGGTGAGAAGTTATTTTATAAAAAAGGACTTTTTGTCAGGGAAAAGGAAATGCTTACAAATGAGCGAGCGATTTCACATCTCTATCTCTGTCTTATCTCCAGGTCCATCAGAGTGTCCACACTGGAGTGCGTACCTTCCTGTGCCCCTATTGCCCTTTGACCTTTAAATGGAGCTCTCATTACCAGTATCACCTGCGCCAGCATACTGGAGAGTGTCCATACCCCTGTGACACTTGCCCCAAGGCCTTCAAGAATTCAAGCAGTCTGCGGCGACACAAGAATGTCCACCTCGGTCTCAAGCCTTACACCTGCTCAGTGTGCAACAAATCTTTCACTCAGTCTACCAACCTGAGGCAGCACATGAGGATCCACACAGGTGAGAGGCCCTACATCTGCGGCGAGTGTGGACGAAGCTTCACGCATTCATCCAACCTGGCCTTGCACAAGAATTCGCACTCCAACGTCAACGCAGCAGGGAAGGAGGGAAAGAGGGGAGAGGATGCAAGGACGGGACATGAAGTAGTGGAGGTGGTGGTAGGGGCAGAGGAAGTGACGTCGTCCATGTTGACGGACATGGTGGGATTTGTGAGCCAGGAGGGAGCTGATGGAGTGGGGGTGGGGATGGAAGAAGTGTTCCTATCGACCACCTCGTCCGGGCAGAATCCGAGCCTTCTCACCCTCACCTCCTCAGGGGAGGGCATGTGTGCGTCCAGGGCCATCGGGACAGAGGTTCACCTGAGCACACACACCGGGGCCAGTGTGCTGCTGTACAGCTGCGGCAGCTGCAGCCACACCTTTGGCACACGGACAGATCTAGAGGAGCACCAGGTCGTGCACATGGCTCCGGAGGGACACGGGGCCGGTGGAGAGGGGGGGCCCGGAGCAGGGATGGAGGTTGGGGACGGGCTGGTGGGAGCTGGTCACCTGCTGGCTGATTTTGAGGAGGTGGTGGAGACAACGACGGTGGCTGAAAACGGACACACGACAGAAGTGCTCCTCGGACTGACGGAGGGAGCCGATGGCAGCAATACAGTAAGCGATTGGATCAAACAGATACTTTGAAAAAAGAAGAATAAAACCGTTCAACAAAAGAAAGTGAATTAGTCAAACAGGGAATCGGGTCATGGAGGGTTGTATGTAGCCTGGTTCCAGACCTATGAATTGCCGCTCACATGTCAGATTTGTTCAGTAATTCAAATAGGTCTGACAGAAAAATGGCGAAAAGCGTGGATGAGATTCACTGCGATTTACAAATCAGCATATTTCTTTCATCAATGTTACAAACGTTAGGTCAACTGCTCCTAGTAACTGCTACTGCAGCTTCTGTTCTGTGTCAGCTGAAAATTACGTTAGCCACTTGCTAACGAGGAAACAGGACATCAGCTATCATAAACACGTCATAAACATGTCAGGCTAAATAAATGAAGTGGAACAGAATGGCAATTCAGTCTGATTATATGACTAAGTTGTATGATGTACAGTGTCTCTACTGTTTGTAATGTGGTGTGGAATATAATGACCATACACTAATTTGTCTACATAAACTAATTTTAATTGATCTAAAAAACACATACCCACCCTATTATGAAGTTGCTTGAGTTTGATCTGAAGATACATTTTATTTATGTGTATAACTTCCTTCGGTTTGTCCTCAGAATGTGGGCGCCACCCAGGCCCAGTTTGACCTGCTACAGAGCTTCACCGAGGTGACTCAGAGCTCTGAGACCGTTCAGCCAGAGGCCAGAACCACATGGGCAGGGCTGTCATGTGGCTACTGCAATAAGACCTTCAAGACCAGTGGAGGCCTCAATAGACATGTTTCACTGGTGAGAATGACTGATATAGTTGCTCTTCTGCAAATTGCAGCACTGCACTGCATATCAAGCACTGAGATTCATATATTGCATTTCGATGCATCTATCGAAGAATAATATTTTCCTCTTGTGTTCCGTTTTTGTTTGTCCAGATGCACTCTCTTTCATCGCAGTCCCGCTCCCAGTTCAGCTGCTCCGCCTGCGACCGCTCCTTCCCCCTTCTTTCCTCACTCCTCACCCACCAACACTCCCACACGCCCGAGCAACGCCTCCTGGCTGAGGCAGAGGCCGAGATAGTGTGCCCTCCCTCCCTCTCCCTGTCTCTCCCCCTCCCCTCCTCTCCCAGCCAGGCTGACAAGCAGCAGGAAGGCCAGAGGGAGATCCACGTCAACATCATCGCCGTTGGCGAGGAGCAAGAGGAACAGCCGGCCAAACCGACCAGAGCCCCTAAAAAGACGGGAGCCAGCAAGAGCACTCCTGCTGGAGGTAAAGACATTGTCATAACAGAGCAGACACAAAACATGGAGACAATGGAGATTAGGGAATATGAGCCAAGCAATCTGTTCATGTGTTTTGGTATGATGTGCTTTCCCCCTGCACTGATAATTCTCTGACTGTAAAGCTACCCATCATTCAATATCAAATTGGTTGTTTAATACATTTATAGCAACCAAGGAACTTGACTTTATCTTTCTCTTTCCTCAAAATAACTTAACGCTTAAGAGTTCGTTCTTTACTGTGATAATTACTGTAATGGTTGCTAGACAGTCAACATTAATTCAGTTTTTACTGTATTATATGAAATTTTTAGTTTTCATTTTCACAAATGTGACACTCAGTTTCACACACTTTGATACAGAGAGGCCATACCGCTGTTCAGAGTGCGGAAAAGCCTTCAAAGGTTCGTCGGGACTAAAGTACCACATGAGAGATCACACTGGGGAAAGGCCCTACCGCTGCACCGAGTGTGGAAAGAGCTTCAAGAGATCGTCTCTGCTTTCAATCCATCAGAGGGTAAGGCTTCTGTTGTGAGAAATCTATACACAAATTAAAGTTTCCACATGAGAGATCATCATATGGGAGCTAAATTTGATAATTTATGTCACCCAAGATTCCTCTAGTTTACAGGGACTGCAGCTGTGTAGTATGATTCACACCCCTGCAGATGAATGTAATCTACAACAGACAAATGCAACAAGCAATAAAAAATCCTTTCAACACAATAACACTCTGTGGTTAAAACCTTCTTGTGACTAAGTGGTATAGCACAACACTTGAGTTGTAACAGTTGTAACTGTTGATTGCATCCTTCACACATTTTGATGTTTTTGGTTGCCACTCCTGGGTTGCATTTAGGTCTTTTTGGAAAAGACAATGAAATGGAAGCAATGGATTTCATTGCATTCTTTAAAGGGTGGATGACCAATCAGTGTTGATGGTAAATGTTGTCGACTGAAGCAATAAATTCCTCAGTGCGTGCTATATTGGCCGGGGAAGCTGAGTACGCAGCTGCAAAATCTGTTGTTCTTCCTGCATCCAGCGCCGTCATTTGACGTCACAGTGACGTAGTTGGATACGAGGAACAACTACAGGCTGTTTCAGCTTGGATTTCTTGTCTCCGCCTCTGGGTAGCTGGGGGGGGCACGCATGCTGTAGATGCCGCTCAAAAACTGAACTTCCTAAACCTGACTGACTCAAATATTCAGCCGTGTTTATTTGAGTATACCCCTGAAGAAATGCAGCGGAGAGAGGCCGAGGCTGTGGCTGCATTATTATCTTATCTTTAGGGCTGGGCAATATATTGATTTATATCTTTATCGTGATATGAGACTAGATATCGTCGTAGATTTTAGATATCGTAATATCGTGATAAGGTGTCTATAAGTGGAAGATAAGTGTTGTCTTTTCCTGGTTTTAAAAGCTACATTCAGGTTATATTTATCAAATATTTCATTGTGTAAATATTTTGTGAAAGCACCAATGGTCAACCCAACAATATCGTCGCAATATCGATATCACGGTATTTGATCAAAACATATTGTGATATTTGATTTTCTCCATATCGCCCAGCCCTACTTATCTTATCTTATCTTGCTTCATTTGACTGCATTTACCATCAAACCTGATCGGATATCCAAATAAAAGTTTAACTTACTACAATGAATACTTTACATAGATTGAGTGCTAGATCATGTAAAAAAAAAAAACTTGAAAAATAACACCAAAAAGTGTAAATTAATTCATATTTTTTCCACTTTCACATTACCCAGGTACACACCGGTGTCCGGGCTTTCCAGTGCCCTCACTGCCCTCTCACTTTCAAATGGAGCTCTCACTACCAGTACCACCTACGGCAGCACACGGGCGAGAGGCCGTATGTGTGTAAGGAGTGCGGCAAGTCCTTCAAGAACACCAGCTGCCTGCGTAGACACAGTCAGATGCACTCTGGACTGCGGCCTCATACCTGCTCCATCTGCTCAAAGTCTTTCTCCCAGACGTCAAACCTCAAGCAGGTCAGCACACATTCGGCTATGAACTCATGTCGATTATTAGCTTTTTGAATAAATCTGTTTTTATGTTCTTTCTTCAATTGTCTTCCCTCTTCTTTCGTTTTTCTGAGCAGCATGAACGCACCCATTCTGGTGAGAGACCCTTTCAGTGCACACACTGCAATAAAAGCTTTACACACTCCTCCAACCTCCAGCTCCACCTGCGCACACACTCCTCAAGCAAGGACTTCAAATGCCCCTACTGCACTAAGGAGTTTGTCATGCACTCCTACTTGCAGAGGCACATCCGCACCCACGGCAGTGGCGTTCCCCTGCCGTGTCCTGGCGGTGGAGGTAAAGATGGAGTGGCTGTGAAAGCCAGTGTTGGTGGAGTAACGACCACCACGACCCTGCTCAACCCCATCACCTTGGAAACCTCAGGAAACCATGGCAGCCTGATCGTGTCCCAGCCAGCACTTAATATCCCGCCCAACACCTCCCAGAACTACTTTATGATTCAGACAGTCAGCGGCCTGCAGCTCATTCCTCTGTCATCCCCTCCACCAGCTCCTCCACCTCCACCACCACCGCCTCCGTCCCAGACCCAAAACTTCTACCTTCTACAGTGCCCCTCTAACAACGGCAGCCAGTCCAGCTTGATTCTCGTCCCCACGTCGAACAACCCTTCAGCAGGTCCGGAGCCTCAGACCCTCCCTATGCTCCAGACCATCCAAGCACTCCAGCCCGTCCTAAACCAAACACAGACTCCGATATCCCACTTTCAAACCATATCACAGCAACAACAGCAGACCAGGTACATATTCACCAACAATAATAACAATGCAAACACTCCCGTTGCCACGCCAACACGCACTTTCTCGTCCAACTCCCTACTGACCAAGCCCATATTAGGGAAGAGCACGCGGACTGCTCGGGGAAGACGGGGACGCAAACCGAAAGCTGCTCTTCAGATGTCTGCAGCAGCTCCTGTCAGTCAGACAGCAGGTGGAGCTCCGTCAGTAACAAACTGTGCTGGGATCAGTGTCTCGCAGACTGTTACTACTGCTAACACCACAGAGTCATTAACATCATCTGCATCCACAGTGTCAACATCTTGCACTTCTGTCCCAATTCTTTCATCTTCCACCACTGTGGCCCCCACAGTGGACACCTCAGGACACCCATCAGCTGTTACCATGGTTACACCAGCCACCACAGTAGCCACAGCATCAGTTTCTACTCCTGTCACTGCTACTCTAGAAAGGAAACATCATACCACAGTGGGACAAATAAGGACGGGGGACACCATGACAGGGAAACAGTTTGTGTTATGTTTTGATAATGAAGGACGGGCAAAGGAGGGGATGAATATGGAGGAGGGCGGGCGATCATACGTGTTACAGTTTGACGGGGATGCATCAGGAGAGGCAGCAGATGGAGGAATGGGTGGGGAGGGAAAATCACTTGTGTTGCAGTTCAACGCAGATGGCCAAGGTGAAGGAGCAAAGGGGGGAGATAAGGGAGGGATGATGTCCCTTCTGCGTGAGTGGGGTGGAGAAAAGCAGGTGGAGAGACAGACAGGAGAGGAAGGCAGCCACGGAGAGTCTTACGTCCTCCATTTCCACACTGAGGCACAGGACAGCGGTCCATCCGGCGCTACCTTCGGCCAAGGGCAAGAAACCAGCCTGCAGCTTTCCTGCACTCCTACCCCAAGTTTGGTGCCTCTTGATGGGCAGGAAGTGGTGTTTGAACTAGGGGGCGAGGCCAAGATGGAGCAGGAAACCGAGGAAGGTATGCAGATGATAGCCCTGATAGAAAGGGAAGGGGGGATGATGGGAGAAGAAGGGGCAGGTTGCAATGCTGCAAGTGGGAGGGCGGAGGAGGACGGAGGAGCCATGGAAGGCATATTCCAGCTGGGAAACGGAGAGGAAATTGTCATAATTGAGGTCAGCACCAGTAGCTTAAGAGACGGAAGAATGGAGAGAGGAGGGGATGGAGAGATCTCACAAAGCAGTGAGGTGAAATATGAGAGTGTGACAGCAGAGGCGAACGAAAAATCTGTAAAGGAACACAACTCAAATACAGAGGTACAGACATCAACTGAGGACACAATAAGAAATGGACCTATACCGAACTCTAAAGAGATGCAGTTCTCTAACTGAAAGTGTGCATGTTAGAGAAGAAGAAAGTGTGTGTGCGAGTGAATGCCTCACTATTCGTGGGCTCGGTGTGTTTAGCACTTTAGTTTGAGTTCTCCCGGAGCTGAGGGAGAACATGCAGTTAGACAAGTACTGTGTTGTAACCCCATGGTGCCACATACTAGAAATGTTATACATTCAAATAGGCTGTACATGGACCTCGGAATATTCCCTAAATATATTAGTTTCAATGATACTGTCATTGGCAGTTTGTTTATTAAGTAAATATGTTTTTTTGTGTGTGAATAAATGTTGTACATGGCCCACTTTCTTCACAATGATAATAGTAAATAGTAATTAATTATTAATAAATCTGTCAATACCTTTCATTTGCCTTTTTTTCTTTTGTTTTCTTGTAGTCCTTATTTTAAACATACAAAGATCATTGCATTTGGAGCCCCGTTTACGTCGTGACGTCGCTATTCACGTAGCTTTTACGCAGTGCGCATTGTGCTTACGCAGATGGCGTAAATTAAGACATTGGAGACGTGAAACGGGAGTACTTTGTATTCAGAATCCCTCCTTTACGCAAGAAACGACTGGTCATTCAATCAAACGTGGATTTAACAACAAACTGAGGGACACATGCAGAGTGTTTTCCTCATTGTCTGTTTAATGTGAGCAGTGTGGAGGAGAAGGTAAGAGGAACCGGGGTTTGCAGCTGGAGCGAGGGGTCTGAATGTGTCAGCACTGCGTGATAACCATATAAGGATATGAACAAGGTCTTTCTGCTTACGACTGTAACGTTACCTCTTGGTGATCACTGTTAAACGTGCAGATGAAAGCGTCCACAATGATGGTGACACATGCATGCTACAAATCCTCCATAATCCCCATCTGTCTTTGTTGTTTGGAGCCAGCGTGGGTGTGATGTTACATTGCAACTACTTTGCATTGCATAATGTGAGCATTGGAGATGTTGACCCATTTCTACTACAGCATGTGTGTCACAGTATAGATAACACAATAAGGTCTACATCTGCATGTTTTAGTACCTAACATAATGAAGTTGTATTTCACTGTTTTACCAAAAATAAATGTCAACCTTTTGTCCTTGTACTCTTGTTTAAATGTGTTTTTGTAGGGCTCCCTGTATGTGCACACTGTGTGGATGTGTGTAGAGCATAAAGTCTAAACATGGTGAGGCTGGAGCTGGATCAGGTGGTGATGAGGAGGATGAAGGAAGACGACATAGAGATGGTCAAAGCCCTCATCAAGGTTTGTACAATATACATTGTTGTGGGAATTTATTGTCTCTCAGTGGAATCCATATCGTGATGAAATCACATATCGAGATATCGTGATACACAATTACCTCATCTAAATTGATGATAACAAGCATAATTAAACTACCTCACATTTCCCAGAAAATCTGATCAAACTATTTTCTTAATCTGATTACTCTGTATTTGTGTGCATGCATGTAAACAGTCAGTGTATAGCTGACAATATGTATTAATTTCTTCTCTATAATTTTGCTTGAAACCATTACGTTCATTTTGCACTAAACTTCTTAATTAAATGAGAAAGTACTCTGTACTTTTCATTTGTCAAGTATTTAATTCTCACAAGAGTATACAACAATAGGCTTTACCATGTGGTTAGTTCATGTAGACTATTTATTTATTGAATTACCAGAAAACATCCTATATCGTGATATATATGTTATGAAGATATGAAATGGCCTATAACATGATATATATTGTTTTAGAGATATGAAATGGCCTATATCATGATATATATTGTTATAGAGATATGAATGACCTATATCATGATATACAGTATATTGTTATAGAGATATGAAATGGCCTATATCATGATATATATTGTTATAGAGATATGAAATGGTCTATAACATGATATATATTGTTTTAGAGATATGAAACGGCCTATATCATGATATATGTTGTTATAGAGTTATGAAATGACCTATATCATCATATATATTGTTATCAAGATATGAAATGACCTATATCATGATAGAAGATTTTGGCCAATATCGTCCAGCCCTAGTGCTACTTCCTTTTTTAACTTGCGTCTCTCCAGGAGGGCTGCGAGGGCACAGAAAACCGTCTCATCCTCCACATCCTCACTCGTCCGCTCTGCCTCTTCATCCTGGCTGTTTTCTCCTCGATCCTGCGCTGCCTCGTTCATTCCTTCATCCTGGCCCTTGCTATTCCTGTCTTCCTGCTAATTATCTTTCTCAAGATCACCATGCCCCGGTCCACGGGGGTTCTGGGCAGCAGCCGCCCCTACTGGGACTATGTGGGTAGCAGCCACAGAGGGACACAGGATGAGACGTTGCTGAATCCTTACTGTAGGATCAGCGGCAAGACATCAGCTTCTAAAAAGGTTAGTCTACTGGTTTGCTGGAAAGTGTTTTGGGGAGTTTCACTTAAAGGGGACCTATTATGCTTTTAGTATGCTACTTTCATTTAATGTGTTATATAGTTTTTTTGTGGATGCAAAACATCTGCAAAGTTACAAAGTTCACGCCAAAGGGAGTTCTTTTCCCCCAAAGAAACACTGCTCCTGAACTGTCTGAAACACCTTTCTTGAAGTCCCGCCTTTTCTTCCGTAACGTTGTGATGTCACCAAGTAACACATTTGCATAACGGCTAGTTTGGCATGCCCTCAAACAAAGCTAGTCAGAGCGGAGCTGGAGTCTGAAGAGTTTGGTTTGGTTGACCAATCACAACAGAATGGGCCAGCTGACCCGTCAGAGCAGACTGGGCTTTTCAAGAGGGCGAAAAGAGGTGCTGCAGCACAGCCAGTATGAGAAAAGTAAAGCATTTTCTGAACATTGAAGCATGTGAACATGTTCTAGTAGAAACCTAAAATACATGCATTACCTGATAATAAGCATAATAGGTCCCCTTTAATTCTAGTGACCTAATTTTGCAGCCAAATAATCTTGTTTTTTTTACTCAGCCAAGGCGCAGAATCACACCCAAAGACAAGGACAAAGATATGTCAACAGAGGATGTCACCCCAGAGAGGGAGCAGGAAGCGGGGCAAGTCTGGGTGGCAGACTGCGATGGTGACATCCTCGGCTGCATCTTCAGGGAAAGCGAGAAGCGAGCGCACATCAGGAGGATCTGCAGGCTGGTAACGGGCTGCTGGTACCGTAGGGAGGGTCTAGGCCGGCTGCTGGTCCAGAGTCTAGAGCAGAGAGAGAGGGAGGGTGGAGCACACAGGGTGTACGCACACGTCCCTTACCCGTCCAAGCTGGGGGAGGCCTTCTTCAGGAAGGTGGGCTATCGGTTATCTGGGGAGGGGACTAATGAAGAGGAAGATGATGAGGAGACGAAGCTGGAGACTCCAGAGAGAGGCTTTCTGGGATACCCCCTCACTAAAGTGTTTTACAAAGACCTGTGAGTGACTGATGATGGACTCATGGAGAGAAACAAGTGGAACTGGGGTGGCTAAAAGTAAAGAAGCTATAACATAAGTACAAACTATGGATCTCTGCTAAAGCTGAATGTGTCATTGCTGCAACATGTTTGTTTAGGTTGATAATTTATTGAATATCTGTGTTATTTATGCCAATATTTATTTACTATATGTGTTGCTGTTTGGTTTGTTTTAAGTATATTTTTACCTTTTCATCACATGAAGTACCATTTTTTTCATTCTCATAAAACAAATGGTTGCGTATAAATGGTATCATGAAGTCACAGTCATGCAGTGCTCTCATCATTTATAATGGAATAAAATATTTATAAAATATGTTTCTAATTATGTGTTTGTGCAGTTCTTTTCTCAAAAACGTCCCCACAGTAAATGATGTGTGTGATTGCACGCTTTTGTTTGTGTGTGAAACAATGAACGGATGTGTGGGAGGATGTACAGAGACTGTATAGAAAGTATGTGTGGTTTATGTGAATCGGCAGAATGTATCTGCTTTTATCTTTCTGTGCTCCTTCGCTGTCGTTGCTCACCGTCACGTACAGTATGTGGATACATGAGGCTGCAAAAAATAGTGCTCTAGATTTCTTCTTTCATTTTGTTTTTCTTTGTTTTATATTACTATGACTATTCAAAATTCTGCATTATTTAATGCTGGTAATGGTAGTATGTGTTAAATAATATATTACTTTAGTGCTGAAACTTCGATCGACGGGAAATAACAGTTTCAAACGTTTTACTTTTATTTCTTTATGTAAATTGTCAAGTTAAAGTATGAAACATTTTCTGGGTACAAGCTCTCAAATGTAGGGATTTGTGTGTTTTTTTAAAACCTCATTATAAACTTTGAGTTTCCAACTACTTGTTGCACAAAAAAGCAATTTCAGGGCTTTGCTTTGGTGAAGTAAATTAGTAAATATTAAATTACATTAAGTGTGAAATACAAATATAGATTAATTTATAATGAATGTAAGTGTTAGTTGCAGCGCTAAAATATTGAACTTATTACAAAATCACACAAATTCAAATCTACTATAATTTAGTGTTTCAAAACAAATTGCAGATTTAAACAGCACATTAAATACAGCATATGCATAGGTTCCCTGACTTGAGAGTGTGTGTGGTTTGCAGGTGACTGGCAGTTTATGTGACTAAGAGGGGAAGTGCACACAGCAGCCCCAGTCTGAGGCTAACCTGAATATGGTTAGCAGTCCTCACGCTCGCATCTACCTCCTGCTAACCTCAGGCAATGTCAGTATACAGCATGTGTGCCACAGATAAACACCACAGTGTTAATGTGTGTGGGAAGGAGGCATATCTCACCTGATGCTGGGACAAATATAGGCCTACTGTATAATTTACTGCAAACTCGATCATGCAAGCTGTGGTGGAAAATCACTGTCCTTTAATTAACTTTGATGAAAAAGCTGAGACACCCGGTAACACAACAGTGTTGTTACAGTACAAGCATGAGTAAGTGTGTGGTCAGGTCGTTTTCACCTTGTCAAAGCTGTATTTTTACTTGTGCCACTAGTTGTTGGTCATCATCAGGTTGTTTCTTCATGACTGTCAAAAGCGCAGACACCTGTTAGCTGGGCCTCTACCCGCCTGATCTGTAGCTATTATTGTTGTCAGGAAACAGATGTGAGTTCACACACTGGAAAGAAAGTCTGTTTGTGACTGTGGTCATGTGCGTCTGCACGGTATATGGCTGCTGTGTGTGAGTGTTTGTGTGCGCGTGTGCAGGGTGTGGGCGGGTGGGTTTTGGAAAGTATGACTTGTCATTTCCTACCCCCGGTTTCTGCCCCTGACTATGGGTTAAATGCACAGCCATGTCTGGCCATACTGTACTACTCCACCACACACACACACACACACACACACCAGAGGGGTGGTAGTGCACGTGAGTGTTCATGTGTAACTGTGAGTTGACCTTGGTCAACTGTGGTCAAACCCAGAGAGCTGGGTGGGAAGTGGTTACATATAGTTTGGCATTTGATCAGCCTCTTGAAGTTGAGAAAAGACACATGCACACAAGATCAAATGTGCAGGGACATTAGTGCTTAGTGCACCGTCAGAGTAATGCAATATGATGTGAGGTTGCTCCGAGCATGCAGACACACACACACACTCATGAAATCACTCTAAATGTTGGGGCACCACACAATCATAGGATAAATTGGATAAATTTGTTCCAGATGATGTATAACATATAGACTGTGTTAATGACATGCTCATACAGATGGCGAGCACACACACATGCGCGCATACACACACAGATGAGCTCCAAAAACAGCCACCCTGGGAAACGGTGAATTCCCCAAACCACAGAGTGCATGAGAGGGTGAGGGGAGTCATGGGAAAGCAGGATGCCTGCATGCAGTGCCACTGAGTGAGCAGACCGGGACCAGAGCTAAAACAGACAGAGCAAAAGAAAAGACGAGAGCAAAATAATACACATCCTGATTTGGCGAGGACGGATGACAGCATCTGATGGTTCAAAGGCTTATGAGTGAGATTTATCCACACACTGCGGTCGGTCAGCTGGCCGGCCGCTCTAGCACACACGTAGGGTGAGGGAGGTCGATTACAGTTCTGCTCCCAGCCTGACACAGTTTGGGAAAACCCAGATCACAGGACGAAGTAGGTGTCAGGGCCTCCGAGGTCTGGGAACGCCTATGGCTCCACCAAATCTTGGGGGCTCCGAGGAGGTGGTGGGGGGAAAAGGCTGAATAACAGAAGGGGTCGGTGGCGATCCCACTGTGGATCAAGGTGAGAAGGTATCTGGCAGTTTTTACCTAACGATCTGGGAAAACTAAAGTGGAGGGGCGAGACACTGGATGAGTCTCAAGTGTTTGGAAAGTTCCAGCCAGTTGGCTCAGTTTACTGACGTCTGTGAGAAACTCCAAAGGGTACAAATCACGTCAAACACTCCGCCTCTCATGTGTGGTCACTCAGATTGTTTAGTAAAATCTGTGTTGCGTAATCTGCCTCCCCCAATAAAATCCCTTTATTGCCTTGTACCAACAGAATGGTTCCACTTCAATCACTGTGTGAACTAATGTGGAAAATGAGTTATTTATTTATAGCTTTAATTGTTTTGCAGCAAGACAATTCATCCATCTCTTTTGTAACACGCCCCCTGAATTTATTTTAAAAATCATTCTGTCCAACCAGAAGCTGCTTCTGTATGCAGGATGTTTATGTTTAGAGGTATATGTTCTCAGTTCCCTCCCTTTAACCCCCCAACAAACACACGCACACACACACACACACAAACACACACACACACACATACACACACTTTCACACACTTTCGCTCTTTGTCATTACCTCCATTTATTGCTCACGCCCGGCGAGTGGCAAAGCGCGTCTTTCAAAATGATTACAAAGCTAGACAGGTGAGCAAAATGTATACATTCTATTTATATGATGTATGTCTTTCAATTTGACACATATTTATACAGATTACACATGCATACTATTAAATTAAAAAAAGTTTTTTACAAGGGATGATACTTTGATACTAATATAAAATATTCTTCAATGGAATTCTGTTTCAATAACTATGGCACTGTACCACCTTTGAGCATTATTAGTTGAAGTTTTGGTATCAATAGGATGATAAATAACTGTCCTAGTTTCACTAAAAGTGAAGCGTGAAAGTGAGAGTGAGAGAATAAGTAGTGAACGTTAATCGTCTTCTGACTGTCCACTCACATTTGATTAACCACAGGTTTTACATAAGTTTATTGTGCTAACTTGACATGTGCGAATCATCTGACTAATAATAAGTTAAAGTGGTAATTTAATGAGTTTCTTAATAGAATTTGTCTCAGACTTTCCCGGCATTAATACTACTGATCTTATCTGTCACTAAAGATGTTACAGAAAAGCAACGCCTTTGAGAATGGCATTATTACTGAAGAAATGTTGACTGATAAAAAACAGAGCACCAGGTTTTTGGAAATGGATCTGATCTTTAAAGTTGCTCTATACGATATCCAGAGCATTAATATAGCATCAAACAACAATTGTCTATGTAAATGTATAGATGAGTATGTCTACCTGAGCAGAGAATGAAGTCGCTCTCCCTCTGAGTGTGTTGTAATCACAGCTTCTCTGTGTTTTGTTGACATAGCCGGGCCGGGCATGCATGCATTTATTGCATGTTCGAACATGTGAGCATGCCCCATGGCTAGCTCACGGCCGCCGCTCTTGACCAGTGGCGCAGTTGTGGAAGCGTAGCACCCCCCCACCCCCCTCAGGTTAACATTGTTAGCTCTGTCAGCACTGTTGCTATTGTTTTCACTGTTAGCGCTGTTAGCACCTTTAGCTGCAATTATGGATGTATAAAGAGAACTGGATATAGCTTTGTAGCTGGGCTCCCCATTCCTATGAGAGTTGCTCAGTGGCGCATGAAGCCAAAATGGCCCGACTGCTGAGTGATAAAGTACCCGGATCTTCCGCATCCATTGGGCCCATAGAGCAGGCGCAGTAGTGTTTCCTTTAATCCCACCTCCCAGCCCTCCAGCCTCAGTCTAGGGCTCATTCACATGAACGAAGGAAGGGAAATAACTCTGGATTTGGCTGTTTGTGCATTTTACAACTTTTAGGACCTTATGATTAAATAAGTGCTATTCAAGTGATGATTTACCTCAAAAAAATGATCCGCTGAGTTAGATGTCTCTTTCCCAATGTAAGTCCATGGGAAAAAGTATTTTTGGGTTCAAATGGCATCACGTGATGGACATGGAAGTTGTAGTACCACCGTTTGGCCATTACGAAAATTTGCTTCAAAGCCCAACGTACTTCCTGGGGGTTTGGCTGCAAGCTATAGAGGCAATAGAAATGCTCCCAGTCTCGCATTAAGCACCTTTGAAAACTTTAAATATTTTTTAGGTAAGCTGTACTACGCCCACATGTCATTGGCTAATAAAAAGGGCACCTTTTCTCCCTTTGTCTCAGTGTGCTTTTGCCTCGCAAAAAGTTCATCTTCCATTACAAGAACGTGCGCTGGGCAAGAGGCCGGCATGAGACATACCTCTGCTTCGTAGTGAAGAGACGAGTGGGGCCAGACTCCTTAACCTTTGACTTTGGACACCTCCGCAATCGCAATGGCTGTCATGTAGAGGTGAGTAGTGTGGGTCAAGATGGGGAAGCATATGAGAAGTGCCTGTTCAGGGGGAGAAAATAACAATATTGTATCCTTCTTATTTTCTCTGTTCTCCTTTATCTTCATAGCTGCTGTTCATGCGCTACCTGGGAGCCTTGTGCCCTGGTTTGTGGGGGCAGGCAGGCACCGGAGAGAAGAAGCTCAGTTACTCCATCACCTGGTTCTGCTCCTGGTCTCCCTGCGTCAACTGCTCCGTCACACTGAGCCAGTTCCTCAAAAGAACGCCCAACCTTCGCCTCAGGATCTTCGTCTCTCGCCTTTACTTCTGTGACATGGAGAACAGCCGTGAAAGAGATGGCCTAAGAATGCTGAAAAAAGCTGGCGTGCAGATCTCAGTCATGAGTTACAAAGGTGGAGGCATAAATTGTGTAAATGTGGTAGAGATATAAAGAGAGAGCAGATTTGTATATGATTCTAGGGCCAGAATAAAAAGCCATTGTTTTCCTTTATCATGGTCGATCTCTGGATGTCAACAACAACGATTATTTTTTTTCCCTCTCTCTTCAGACTTCTTCTATTGCTGGCAGACCTTTGTGGATCGTAAGCTGAGCAACTTCAAGGCCTGGGAAGATATGCACCAAAACTCTGTTCGCCTTGCCAGAAAACTTAGCCGCATCCTCCAGGTAGAAGATTTACCAAATGGGAGTAAGTCAAACCAATATTGATTTGTTTAGAAATTCTAAAAATGATATGTTTCCTTTCTTTCTTTCTTTCTTTCTTTCTTTCTTTCTTTCTTTCTTTCTTTCTCAGCCGTGTGAAACAGAAGATTTAAGGGATGCCTTCAAGCTTCTTGGACTGTGAAACATACCTGTGACCTCCTCTGGAGTTAGCATTAAATCTATTATTAAGCCTTTAGACAAAAAGACATGTTGGTGCTGGTCCATCACTACAACTGCTAAACTGAGAATGCGAAAAACTAAGAAAAATAGCTTTCAAGCTGTGCCAAGGCTTTAACGTTAGGTAGCTGCTGCTTGCTGTTTCTGTAGCATTATGTGAAATAAAGCAATGAGATAATGTATGTTGTTGTTGATGATGTTTACTTCTGTATGTTAGCCTAACTGATGTTAACATTAGCATTTCAGAAATTATTGTAGAACTATCAGAATGAGATATACTTTATTGATCCCTGTGGGGCGTTACAGTTGCTCTTGTATACACATAAAGAAATGTAAGAAAATAGAAATAAAGGAGTATGTAACATGTAAATAATACTACAATATAAACACAATGTATGTAAAGAAATATAAGTACTAAAATAAAAAATAAGAAGATGAGAATATAAGAAAGTCATAATATTACGAGAATAAAGTCATAGGTTTACGAGAAAAAAAAGTCGTAGTATTATGAGAATAAAGTCATAATATAAAGTAGTAATTTTATGTATTATTTTCTTTTTTTCTCGTAAAGTTATGACTTTATTCTCGTAATGTTAAAAAATTCTTGTAAAGTTATGACTTTATTCTCATAAAATTCTGACTTTTTTCTCGTAATATTACGACTTTTCTTCTCATAAAGTTATGACTTTATTCTCGTAATATTCTGACTTTTTTCCCCGTAATATTATGACTTTATTCTTGTAATGTTACGGCTTTTTTTCTTGTAAAGTTATGACTTTATTCTCGTAATATTACGACTTTTTTCTAGTAATATTATGACTTTATTCTCGTAACATTACGACTTTTTTCTAGTAATATTATGACTTTATTCTGTAAATCTCAGATGTTTTTTCCCTCAATGTGGCCCAATACTCGATAGTACATTGTCTCTTTGGCCCTCACTGCATTAGACTTATATACTATATACTTAGACTATAAACTGTGTTACCTTCATAAGAATGCTCAAATGTTTTGCAGCTCCAGACAGATTATTTTTTGTTGCCTAAAATAGCTCTTTTGTGATAGTAAAGGTTGCTGACCCTTGATCTAACTGTCTGGTAAAGGCTCACTTCTTTCAACCCCTGCGCCCCAGTCTGTACTGTTGGTTGTCTGTACATCCTAAACTACTCATGTGACGTCACCTGAGTAGTTTTCTTTGACTTGACACAGCATCAGTGATGAGTAAACTAACCTCTGTGTGTGTAGAACCGGTGAACTGCCCCTTTAAGAGCATCCCTGACACAGTAAAGTGAGCCTGGGTCGCCAGTTGGTGCGCAAATACACCGTGTATTACGGTCAACGTAACGCCCGTTAACGCCGCACTGACGGACATTCACCGTCACCGTCATCACCGTCACCACCACCGCCACCGACACCACCGGCGTGCACCGACTGAGCAAAAAAAGTCAAGATGGCGACCGAGGGTCAGTCCGAGTACGAGTCGGTGCTCTGTGTCAAACCTGAAGTCAACGTTTACCGGATCCCACCGAGAGCATCCAACCGGGCTATCAGGTGAGAGGACGAGCAGCGGCCTGACGGTTGGTATTTATATGACCCAGCAGCCGCGAGCTGCAGCCGTTAAGGAGCCCGTTGCCTCGGCGACCTGCTACAGTAGCACATCCCATAATCACTCAAGTAACGGCTGGTTTTGTACTGGTTGTTTTTATAGCTGCTGTGTATTTTACAAGGTCACCATGGAGATACACGTAGCTAACGGTTAGTTTACACCTGCACAGACAGGGATGGACTGACTACATCCCTGTCTGTGTGTTTATATGCTGTCGTCACATCAGAGGATAAATAATCTGCTTTAAAGTGATTTTATAGGACAACGAGCTCAGTAAGGACACATCAGATATTCCCATTTTTGCTTGTCTGACCTTTAAGTAGTAGCAGAGCAGCATCCATAAAGAAGTCTTGCTCAAGGACACTTCAGCAGGGTGGATGCTGTTTAATGACAAGGGGCTTTAAAGCTGCAGTAGGCAAAATATTTTTTTCATCATTGGGCACAAATTCCATAATATCCTTTCAGCATATTGTAATTCAAGTGTTCTGAGAGAAAACTAGACTTCTGCACCTCCTCATGGCTCTGTTTTCAGGCTTTAATAAATCTAGGAGGCCAGGAAGGAGAGAGGTGTGTGAAAAGACAACACAGAAAACCGCTTTTTGATTCACTAAATGAATGCAGCAGAAACACTGTAGATATGTCCACATAATAAGAGATGTGTTAAGAAAGATAGAAACATTCAGTACAATGTCAAGATAGAACCTTTAATTTACCATCTTTGGTGTAAGTTGGTAAGAAACAATTATTTTCATTATCATTTAATTCATAAATATTTATTTGAATTACTGATAAGCCATTTAATCTATAAAATGTTAAACACATTGGCAAATGACAATTCAATCACAAATTCCCAGTCTTAAAGTGGCAGTAGGCAGTATATTTTTTACACCATTGGGCACAAATCCCATAATATCCTTTCATCATATTGTAATTCAAGTGTTCTGAGAGAAAACTAGACTTCTGCGCCTCCTCATAGCTCTGTTTTCAGGTTTTAAAAAATCTAGCCCGTGACGGGAGACTTTGACCAATCACAGGTCAGTTCATTGAGAGAGCGTTCCTATTGGCTGTGCTCTGGTCATGTGACCAGAACTTGGTGTTCCTTCACGAGATTTCACAATGGCAGCACCGTCACAAACTTTCTCATTTTACAGCTAAACAGCACACTACAAGATGATTCTGAAAACATTTGAGGCAAGAAATAGACATTACAGTAACAGAATATTGATTCATATTTGATCAGCGCTGCCTAGTTTGACCGTTTGGTCGGAGTTTGTGAGTGATTGACAGCCGGCTCTCATAGACAGCAGCTGGACAGCAGACCTCAGATCAGTTGTTTTCCTCCGGTCTGTGAAATCTTGCAGATGTCGTTAGGAGCACCGGAGGACACAGAGGAACATGATTTTTGTCAGGTTACCTGTTTTATGTACTACTGTCACGATATAGCAACCGTTTTATAAAAATAACTTTTTGTAATCATATTTGCTCCAATCTCGCCTACTTCAGCTTTAACATGAGTAATCAAACTGAAAGACAGTGTTGTCAATGTCAGTGTGTAAGTGAGAGCTGTTGTTGTTGAAAAAGGTTGACATTGAATTGTTTACCCCATTTTTCATTGGCTGGTGCTGCAGCTGTGAGTGGGCACATCACACCAACCAAACAGTAGCACAGGCCTGAGTCCCATGAGACACATGATTGGTTAACCAGTCACCATATGTACAGTGAGTAAGGGTGATGATGTAATATATCAGCCTTAGGTCTGATGCCTTAGTCACGTTCTGGTTGCATAGAAAAAGTCTGAGTGTTGGACGAATCATAATAACAAACATCCAAAATACAGATTTTTCTTGCCCCACTCCATGCCAAACATCAGTCTCAATAAACCACCACTTCACCTACATCATCTCGTGTGTGTGTGTGTGTGTCCCAGGGCTGCCGATTGGAAGCTGGACGCTCCCGACTGGACGGGTCGCATGCGAGTGACGGCCCGGGGAAAAGTGGCCTACGTGAAGTTGGAAGACAAAATCTCTGGTGAGAGGAGGAGGAGGAGGAGGAGGAGAAGCAGACAGAGCAGTGCCATTGTTTACTGGCACTGTCGCTGTTGTAAATCATTTCACTGTGCTCGCCATCCCCCCTCTCTCCGTTACTCATCTATTCCAAGGTGACCCAGCCCACGTCCAAGCATGCAGTTTTATTTTGAAGCAGACAGGGCTGATAATCTCTTTCTGTCTGTGCCAGTGCATTTCAGGTATTGGCATGCTTGTTTTCCTCAGATTATATTTCATATTGCCCCATTTTTTTATATATATAATCTGACAAGCATAAGACAAACATTTAATGTATGTCCTTGTTTTCAATTCAAAGGTTTCTTGGTTGAGTTTTGGCTCAACTACAGGTTTTTTCAGTGGAGTCTGGTTGCTTTGGCGAGAGCATAGATAACAGCTTCAGAAACACAGACTGTATAGCAGTCTCACAGCACGGTAAACCAGTGAAAATATTCTAAATATAGTGTACACTTTAAGTGATATTGATTTTTTTAGGTCCACGTCCACAGCAGTGCATTGCTTTGCTTCTGTGCGGTACCTCCTTTCCTGGCTTAGTAAATATGAAATATGTATTTTTTTAGAGTCTATTCATGATCCAAATTCCCACTGGAACCATTTTGCCAAATAGACGGTGAACATATTTCTTTTGTTTTGTTGTTCAGGGGAGCTGTTTGCCCAAGCACCAGTGGACGAGTACCCTGGCATCACAGTGGAAACAGTTAGTGATTCAAGCCGCTACTTTGTGCTCCGCATCCAAGACGACAACGGTGGGTAAACTGTTTGTTGCTATGCTATAAATATTTTCTAAATGTGCTCATAATTCAGACCACGTTTGAACATCGTTGAAGCTGTTTAATTGTAGTGTAGAGATTATTAAACTGTCTGGTGTTTTTGTGTGTGTAAACTCCAACCCTTGTTTGTTGTGTTCATTCCTCTCTTCTCACAGGGCGAAGTGCGTTCATAGGCATCGGGTTCGGAGACCGAGGCGATGCCTTTGACTTCAATGTTGCACTTCAGGACCACTTCAAGTACGCAGCTGTTTCATAGTGTGTCATGAATCATAACCAACAGAGTGTTGCAGGGATGACGTATTTTTCTAGGCCAACCAGGAAGTTAGCATCGCACTGGTTCCCTTGACAACAATGGGATTTTTCCTTTGGGTTTTAGATTATTGCGGAAAATAAACTCTGTGGCAAACACAAGTTCATGATACTTACACGTTTTGTTCAGCAAGATAATCTTCACAAATGAACACCACTTTTATGCTTTTTGAGGCGTGCAATCGCCAGAAGTAAAATCTAACGTTAGGCTATAAACAAACTAATGGTGCCTTCAAATGGGGTCGTGTTTACCGTGTTCACGAGAAGAGTCCATATGAACGCCCCCCTCTTGTGCTATTCACGACCTCGTAAGTGGAAAGTTTCTGAAAGCTCAGAGTGCACCAGTTGTGACGTGTTTGTTGACATAAAAAGTTAATATGTTGTAATTTTATTCGCATATTGCTTTTCTTCGTAATTTTATAATATATCTGATGAAAATGTTGATATTCCCAACGGCCTCATCTTTCTCCTCTGTCATTATGCCTTTGCATTTCCTGCATTATGTTACCTGCTTGCTAGCTTGCTAAATTGTTAGCCTCTGTGGCTTCTAGACGCCGTTAATATTGCCGTTGCTTAGCAGCGGTGTTCTCAATATTTAACCACTTGAACACCAAGCATATCCTGTACACGACTTCCCATGTTGTAAACACAAGCTCACAAGTTTCATTTGAAGGCACCACACACCACGGTTGCATGACTTCATGTCACCACCACTAAGCTAAAGACGGACTTGTGTTCGGAATGATGACTTTTAGTGGTCTCGTTTAGCCACTTGTTAGCAACCGCCTTTTTTAAGACACGTAAAAGCTTCAACATTCTCGAGTGGAATATTTACTGACGTATTTTAGGTCGTAGAACAACACGTTAAAATCTCTTAAGCTTGTGATAACCACAGACCTTTCAGGAATCTAACCAAAAACCCGTTGACTTCTGAACCAGAAGTGCAAAAATGCTAACTCATTTCCGTGTTTTAGGACTCATTCCTGCAGCACTAAATTCAGTAGTGAATTTATTTTATTCTATTTTACTAAACTATCTTGTAAACCTTTTGCCTCTTCTGTCTCCCCGCGTCTTCTCCAGGTGGGTGAAACAGGAGGATGAGTTTAAGAAGCAGGCGCAGGCTCCAGACAACACCCCTAAACTGGACCTGGGCTTCAAAGAAGGACAGACCATTACTCTCAATATTGGGGTAACCTTATTTTCAGTCAATTTAAAGAGGACCTATTATGCTTATTTTGAGGTGCATACTTGTGTTTTGGGTTTCTACTAGAACATGTTTACATGCTTTAATGTTCAAACAATGCTTTATTTTTCTCATACCGGCTGTGCTGCAGCACCTCTTTTCACTCGCTGTCTGAAACGCTCTGTTTGAGCTCCAGGACTTCAACGAGGCATTTCAGGCAGTTCGGGAGCAGTGTTTCTGTGGGGGAGAGTAACTCCCTTTGGTGTGGACTTTGGGCTTTATAACTTTGCAGACCTTTTACATGCACAAAAAAACTATATAACACACTAAAGGAACGCAAAAAAACCACAAAAGCATAATAGGTCCCCTTTAATGGTTATTGGTTTGGAACATCAGTGCTCTCAGTTTGACGATTGAACCACCAAATGTATACTACTATTTCAACATTTTTAACTATCTCCTTTGATATCTTTTCGCTCCAGTCTTGGACAAGAAACCTGTGAACTTGTTTAAACCCACACACGTCACTCATCCAGTTTTTGTACCTTTTCCAGCAATCAAAAAAGAGGGACAGGTCTCGCCCGCAGAGCTCAGGTGGCTTTGGGCTTCTTCCACCTCCTCCTGGGGGCAAGTTAGCCCCTCCTCCTTCCTCCAGATCTTCTAATCATAACACAGAGCCGTCTGCAGGAGGAAGTGACATGGGTAAGTTATTTGTAACGCTACAGTATGGAGAGCCATCAAAGTCATGATGCACCTACTGTAATTACAGTCTGCTTTGTGGTTTTGTTTTCTCATAATCTGGAAATAAACACATCATGATCTCCACATAAGAAGCTCTGTTGTACTGTAATCACACAATAATTATTCCATGATCACAAGATAGTAATTTGATAGCTTGTCATATCAAGAACACACAATAATATGTCAAGATTACAAACTGTGGACAAAATGTTTTGTCACTGTTATGTTGAGGTAACAAAATGTATTTCCTATTGTCATGAGAAAACAAAATTTGGAGAAAGATTGTTGTTCTTTTGGCCAAAATATCTAGTGGAAAGCATAGCATTATCCTCACCACTGTTACTGTAGAGACAGCTCAACCCAATCTTAACTTAAAGAGATAATTCAGGTGTTTTGAAGTGGGGTTGTATGAGGTACTTCTCCATAGCCAGTGTATTACCTACAGTAGGTGACGGTCGGCACGCCCCCAGTTTGGAGAAACAGACAAGAGTTACCACACGGAAGCAGAGCAATGTACTGCTGTGGATGGGGCCAGCAGCAAAACACATTTTAGCCTCCTAAAAAAATCAACCCCAATTTAAAAACATCTGTAATATCCCTTTAATTGTCAAAATCAGTAGTCTAAAGGAAGGTTGAGCATTTAACATTGTTACCCCAATAATCCTTTGCATTGCAGCTTTACTTCCATGTTCAACCTGCAGGTTGT
>CAKAOI010026861.1:25019-35172 GCA_916701655.1 Sebastiscus albofasciatus
AAGAGATAATTCAGGTGTTTTGAAGTGGGGTTGTATGAGGTACTTCTCCATAGCCAGTGTATTACCTACAGTAGGTGACGGTCGGCACGCCCCCGGTTTGGAGAAACAGACAAGAGTTACCACACGGAAGCAAAGCAATGTACTGCCAACATATTTTAGCCTCCTAAAAAAATCAATATCTGTCCCGTCCACAGCAGTACATTGCTTTGCTTCCGTACGGTAACTCCTGTCTGTTTCACCAAACTGGGGGCGTGCCGGCCGTCATCTAACACTGACTATGGATAAGTAGTTAACTCATACAACCCCAATTAAAAACACCTGAAATATCCCTTTAATTGTCAAAATCAGTAATTTAAAGGAAGGTTGAGCATTTAACATTGTTACCCCAATAATCCTTTGCATTGCAGCTTTACTTCCATGTTCAACCTGCAGGTTGTTGTAGACCGGTGCAGCTGTTTCATTTACAGCGGAGCGTAGAGTGTGACCTCAGAAGTCGTACAGAATGAGAGTTCAGTTAATGGCTAGGGGAAAGTTATTTCCTTGTTGAAAGCTTGTATTTCCTTGGCTCCACTGGAGACTGTTGTAAAGCTGTTTCCAGTGGAGCACTTGTATCCACACAGTCTTTACAATGAACGTGGTGAGTGCAATGTTATGCTGAGCTGTAGGAATACTAACCAAAACTATGACAGATAGACTCCAGTTGTAAAACACTGGAATTTTCCTTTAAAAAAATATTGTTGCCCCCGCCCTCTCTGGCCATCTGTAGTATAGGCGCTTTTACACCACAGATCTCACAAAACTAAAATAGTTTTCTACGCAGCACCCCCAGTAGTGTCTAGTCATGCACTCAATTTCTGTTTCCTGTGCTGAGGTTTGGTGATGCACGTCTCTGATATTTCTGCAGCCATCTGAATACAATTGAGGTGAATTTTGGTTGCGGTGTTCAAATTGAAAAATGCCATTTTTCTTTCCACAAATGATTTGTCAGGATCATCCAGAGACCTCACTGCAAACAGTTTTCATTGGAACTACTCTACCAAAAATAGGCCCAAGAAAACTTGTCTTGACTTGCCCCTGTGCAAATTGTTTTATTTATTAGCGGTTATCAAATAACAACGAAGACCAAAGTTAATTGTCAAGTTTAATCTTTATTTAAGTAAATTAATCTGGAATTTCGCCCACATCCTCTAACGCCACCCAACCAAACTCCTGTTTCCAGGATAATTAAAATGCTCGCTTGCGCTTCAGCTAATAAACTTTGTCTTTACCCGCCGCAATTTTCTCACAAATGCCTGGTACTGCGCATGCTGTGCAAACCTCAACAGAGATGAGAAGGAAGCGAGATGGCTCACTCATTAGCTACTTCCATCATCAGCTCTGCAAAAATGATGTCTTTAATTCTTTTTTATGGGGCAAGTTAGTTGCTAGATTTAATAGCCCAATATGGCATTTCACTTGCCTTGGGCAAGCCTTATTGTTGAGCCCTGCTGTTCGTTGAAAGACTCATTGCTTTTAAGTTTCAAATCTAACTTTTCAACGGTTTAAGGAGTAAATATGAAACCCCATTCACCTCCATTGTGTTTGGTGGTGGAAGAATTTCAGTGGTCAATATCTCAAAACCTCAGCATATACTAGTGATACTATCTGCAATCCTGGTTACCATTAGGTTAAGTTGGAAAGTGCTGTATGTTTATTTATAATTTGGGTGAACTTTCCTTTTCAGACTTCATTGTGGGTGAAATTACAGAGTATATCAGAATAAATGTCTACGATTGTTGAATTCTTGGACTGATTGGAAACAAACCATCACATCAGAAATCTATATTTTTCTTACTATTTCAGAGGTGCATTATGTTTCTGTTTTGTTTTTTTTAACCACCAGGTTGTTTGCTAGATCTGGACACCAGTAACTCCAACTCAGCGGCTCCATCCAACGCCACCGCCACCACAGCCAGCTCTGACCTGTGGGGAGACTTTGACTCTGTATCCCCAAAGTGAGGGGAAGTACATTTTGTTTTTCTCCCTCTTTATCTCTCTGTAAATTTATGCTGCAACTTTTTGCAACTTTTGTTTTTCCCCGTTACGGGGTCCCGTATCTCTCCCTGCCAAGCAGGGTAACCCCCTGTACTAGCTTGTTTTATTTTAGTTCAGTCTCTTGTGGGTTTTGAGCTACACCCAGACCTCACAGTCCAGTCTTAATTTAGGCCATCACACTCTCCATCCCCATTGTTCTTGGCGATCCTCTCCCTTCTCCTTCAGTACATCCACTCTAGCTCTCTAGTTTACATTTTCCTGTTTGAATTTTCTCCTCCTCTCAATGTTTAATTTGCTGATTTCTATCGTAGAGTATACATAATAGAAATATGAGCAAGGGAGACATAATCAGAAACATCTGATGATGAAATCTAATTAAATCTAATAATGAATGAATTTTCTGTACAGAGAATATTTATTTTAAATGTATATATTGTCGGTAGTTTGTAATTATTGTCATTGGTGTTGTCACCTGTATGTTCTGTAGATTATTTTATCGCCAAGTCCCCAGCAGTGGGACTGACTATATGCACTGACTGGCAGCCTGCTCTGTCTATGTAGTTAGTTACGCATAAAGTCTGCATTTAACGCAGGGATTGTTCAAATAGACTTAAGAGTTTACCACACAATGATTTTACTTGAAAGGAGCTGATTTACAGCTTAGGTGTGCTCTTTAGTGCTCTCTAGTGGCTCCATAGCATCAGATGTCAAATCATGCTGCAGCTGTTGAACACATATTTCACTGGGGATGGGTCCTTTGGCACTGTGTGCATTGTTTTAACTGTAAAGCAGTACAAAGAGACAGGGAAGTAGGAATGTTTGGGGTGTTAGCGCAAGAAAGAGAGACATCAAGCGCTTTTATCTTCGCCTCAAGGGGAAACAGAGATGATTTAGTCCACGTTGTGTCATCTCTACTCAGCCCAGCTGTTAAAGCTGCGACTGGTGAGTCATTAAGGTCACGACCTCTCTCCTCCTCAATGAATAGGTCTGTGTTTCTGCACCGTCCCGTCAGTCTGGGGAGAGCTTCGTCTCCTTAAGTCTTTATGAGACGGTGGTCATGTCGCAGAGCTCAAACACAGCATGTTGTACTGTATAAACAAGAGTTTTAACTGTGAACTTCAATTCCATGTTAAGATGTAATGTCGTTAATGGTATTCTGATGAATGCAACGTGGGACCAAGCTCGTCTGTGTTCGATGCAGTGTTTTGTTGTGATATTGTAATGTACAGAGAGCTGGATTATGTTGCACTGATTTCACATGCACGTTGTGTGTTGTGGCAGATGACAGTGACATGTGGTGGATGTCGATTGGAGTTGGAACACACAGAGATTGTGTGAGTGTGAAGCCCTAAACAATGTCTGTCAGTGTTTGTTTACTGTTTAAATGATATGCATCGCTCCCAAATGTTACTTGTTATTCAAACTGTATAATGTATATGGAAATATATATGCAAAGAAAAACATAAAGATATCACTCAGTGACCATAACTTTAATTTGTTGTTTTTTTTCTCCTGAATAAACAGAGTGAAAAAGAACAAATCAATAAACAAATAACTGAACAAATGTTATATATTTTTTGGATACAATAGTGCACATGATACTGGATTGTCCACGAGTACACAGAGTGGGTCTTTTCTTTGTACAATGAAATGACTCAGTGCCGTTATAGGCCCATTACTACAGTACTTTAAATGGATCGTAAACCGTGGAAGACTTCATCTGTGTCCGAAAACACACAGATGAAATGAGCTTATATATTCACACACAAAATACTAATACATAAACATAGATATGACTCAGCACTCTTGTGCGTATGTGTGAAAGAGAAAGAAAGAAAGAAAGAGACCCCCAGGTGTCGAGAGGTGGATTTATGGTGTTATGGGCTGTTTTTATGACGACGTCCCAGGTTTGTGTCTCTAAGAGAGGCTCCGTCCTCACAGGTGGTCACATCGCCATCCGGGGCCCCATTAGGCGTTGTTTGCCCAGGTTTTGGGGTTGCTACGGCGATTGCGACAGAGTTTTCTATTATTTGACCTCTCGACACGCCTGGGCCACCCGGACCTCTCTCTGCACAGTTCGGCTGTAATGTGCAAAAGATACAGATAATTTAATGACAATAAATGCACAATCACGTATCCATGCATCGTGCTTGTTTTACTTGCAGAGTGTCTCACCTTTCAGATACTCGTCCTGTTGGCACACAGTCCTCATACAGATCTCATTGTTGATCACGTAGACACGAGGAAGGCTGCATCAGAAACAGGAGAAATCATGAGTTTAGTAAAAGAGCTGTAGTCATAGTTTAATGTACAATTTTGAGGTACTTTATACTTTTACTCCACTATATTTATGTGACTTCTGTAGTTATTGTTAAGATTAAATTCTAAACTTTAAAAAGCTGCTTGCAAATGTATGCATCAGCAATATGAATCCAATAATAACATCTGTATTACCAAAACACTGACAAGCTATTCTGCTGCATAACAAGTACTTTTGTGTATGATACTTTGAGTACATTTTGCTGATAATGCCAATATGCTTTGACTTAAAGGCCCTGAAATGATTTATTCAGTCAGCTTCTTATTATGAGCAATACAGTCTGCCATGAACACACTGTTTTCTGCTTTTCTTTCAAAGTTATTGATCTATTTGTGGTTTATTTCACATGAGAGATTTCAGTATTTCTGTTTCTCTTCTCGCTGTTATAGCAACTCTGTTAGCCCTGTTAGCTGCAAACCGTCGGCTCATCCGTCGCCACGTTGAGATCCGCGTGGAGGCACTAGATATGCTCTGAATTTGGTATTGAGCACCTTTAAGTATTTCTCTATGACATTCAATATTTATGACTAAATAAGCAACAATCGAGTTAAAGTTTAGAAATAATGTATAGTTTTTATTTAGGGCGGCTGTGGCTCAGGAGGTAGAGCAAGTCGTCCACTAATTTGAAGATCGGTGGTTTGATCCCCCGCTTCTCCTGTCTGCATGTCGAAGTGTCCTTGACCACAAATTGCTCCAGAAGGCTGTGCCATCGTTGTGTGAATGAGTATTTAGATTACATCCTGATGAATGGGTGAATGCTGACATGTAGTGTAAAGACTGGTCAGAAGACTAGAAAGGTGCGATATAAATGCAAGTCCATTTGCCGTTTACCATCAGTACTGTGCGGGAGTGGTTTGATCAAATTTGATAGACAGTGGCCATTTCTTTTTTCACCTCTGAGTCTGATCTCTGCAATGCTAAGTGTGTTCAAGAAACAGTCATGGAAGATGCTGGAGTGAGACACTAAGACATTCACTGCTAACTTATAAAAGTCATTTTGCAGGTAAATTGCTAAATTGGAACTGGTGTTCTGTAGAAAGATGGCAGACCACCTGTAGAGACAAAGAGAACCAATACATCTCTTGATGGGCCGGTGAACCGAGTACATCCTGGTGCAAGCATACATCTCCTCCCTACAGTCTGCAGAGACAGAAAGAGACAAGACATGTTTAAATTGCATTAACCAAAATTACAAGATGAAGCACGCAAAACATTCAGTTCATGAGGCCTCCTGAGAGGCAGGTCAGAGGTCAATCTGCTGTCGCTCACTGGGTGGCAAGGTGACTTCACCAGGTGCCTGGATGCCTTCTAGAAACAAGGAAAGAAAACACGATCAGACTGGGAAAACACCAGTGACCCGTTGCAATGACTCACACAGACTGACAGATGTCATGCAACATAACCCGTCCTGATCTAAAAGTGTGACTTATGAGGAGAAGAGCATTACCGGTCGGCTGGGCTGGGGTTTGGGCTACAGCTGCAAGCGCTGTGGAACAGAAACCACATGAGGGGAGTGTTTCGCAGCATAAAAACAAACACCACAGCGACTCAACCGTAATTAAACAAGATGATTTGTGTGTTCTGTTTGGCAGCGTTACCGTGGAAACTGCAGAGGAGCAGGACCACTGGAAGGCTGCCCATTCCTTCAACTTGTAAGAGGGTGAGCTTTACGAGCTGGAGGAAACCAAAGAGGAAAAGAGTCGGGATGATTTCACAGAGTGGAACTGTTCAATATCCTCACTCAGGATTTTTGTTGCTGTTTATGTTTCCTTTAATCTCCTCGCATATAAATGCTCCCAGGTCACTGTAATGTTTTCCCTGAGGCTTTGCTCCAGCTAAAAACACACAGAGTAGTGCTGTGTTTTGGTTGTCATCGTTATAGAGAGGTGCCTGATGTCATTTTGCTGTGGAATAATCTGTTCTGCGGTTTATTTATGCAGACTTTGGACTGCTTGTAAACAACTAGATAAAGTAGCAGAGGTGCAACTGTAAGAAAAACGGTTTTAATGACACTTCCTACGTCTGAAAATGTGTTTTTCTGCTTGCCCTAACTAATTTTCTTGCTCTTTCTCCTTCCCTCTCCCGCCCTGCATCATTCCTCTCGTGATGTGTCAGTGCAACTTTGGAGTCCAAGACGTGAGTTCTCTCTAAAGAATGTGTTTTTTTGTGCCCTATTTGAGCGCCCCTCCGCCCCTCCTCTGGTACAGTCGCACATTCTTTTCCAGCTTTCTTTTCATAGAGCATATTACTGCTTTCCAACTTGTACGATCATCACAAAGCACCTCTGAGCATTGACAGTTTTATCACAAGTTCTGCTCCGATGATCCCAGAGTCACACATTTGCAATTACCGAATTGAAAAATGGTCCTGGTTTAACTGGATGCATTCCTCTGTTGATCTGTTTGTGAGAATGTTTTCCACTGCTTTTAAACTCTGCATGCAACCACATATCACATTGAATCGGTTAATAAGCCAAGCATTACATTTCATGATTATATCTAATCAATAGGAAATATCCTTCCATTAGTATCTGTGACTGTGAGATATCCTGATGCTCCTCTGTGTATTTCCTACAGTATATGAGTTCAAATCAAGTGAAAAAGAAGCAGAATTAACTCATACTCACAACTTTTGCTGTCTTCCACAACTGCTTTAGATTTTATGAATCTTTTGTCTTCTCTTCTTTCTCCTCCTTCCCTCTCCTCCTCCTCCCTCCTCCTCCTCCTCCTCCCCTTGTCCTCCTAACCATCACAGTTTTCTTGCTTTTTTACTTTTTTTTTTGTCCTGCCCCAATCTGGTAAAAAATGTAGCGTGCAGCCACAATGTGATGTTGTTCATTAAGACTTGTTCCTCTTCGGTTCAGGCAAACACACCTTTTTGTTGCTCGTCTTGAGCAGATATGTTATTCAACAGATATATAGTTTCAGTATCTTAGTGTCTCGGTGTCTCATCACCACACAAAGTAAAAACATTAAGACAGTCAGTTGCTCTTGCTCATTAAAAAAGGCTCCATTAAATTTGTGAAGGCACACAAGTGACCCTTTTGTAAACACATAAGTAAAGACCAACTGTATTTATTTAACATAATAAGATCAGAGGTGCAGTCTTGTTTTTTACTTGTTGTTTCTCCTGTTTGGATTTGTTTAGACAAATTTATTATTAAATTAAATAATGACGCAGCTGAAAGACACAAATGAGAACAAGAGGGAACCAACCACAGTGGGCCTCTAATTTGACTTTTGCACTTCTTCATGTAACCAGCAGGTGGAGCAGTGCACATAGAAAATGTTGTTTGGCCTCCACATACAATCCTGTGCAGGGTAAGCAGGTGTCAGTCAACAAAAGTTTACTGAACTGATGGAACAGTTAATGCCATTAAGTGAGTCAAGGCCCAGAGAATTAACCATCCTAACCAGGGATATGTCTCTGCTGTACTAATCAGTGACAGTCCCGTGTTTTAAACACACTTCACCTTCCCAGGTCACGTGTTGCGCATCCTGAACATCCATGTATGATCCAAGTTTGTTTAGTGCTAATTTAATGCTGAAACTATTAGTTGATGATACAAAATTCCTTAAATATTAATTGATTAATTGTTAAAAGTTTGTTATATTTGTTGAAATTCTCATTACATCCCGACAGCAATCAATAAATCAAAAGAATCCAGTATACACTCTGCTCGTGCACCGGAGTCTTCCACAAGCTGCTAGCTTGACGACTGTGAGTACTAGCAATAGCCATGTTTGTTGTTTATGTTGATTATAATATGTTTACGTTCATAATGATAATTTTGGGGGAGTGGCTTTGAGGGAGACTTGAAACGACGGGCTGTCAGTGTTGCCAACTTGGTGACTTTCTCTCCAGATTTAGGGAGTTTTTAAACTAGTGCTGCTCGCTACTTTCATTGGAAAAGAGTTGGCAACACTGGTCTGGGTTTTTCGGTTGTATAATTTTAAAAATCTAGCATAGTCTTGCCAGTTTCTTAAAATTACTGACCCTAGCTAAAAAACACCAGATATTCTGTTTTATATAACTGTAAACTGATCTTTGGGTTTTTGTCTGTTGGTCAAACAAAAAGAGAGAGAAGAGGTCACCTCAGACTCCAGGAAGTTGTGATTGGTGTGATTTATTATTTTCTGACATTTATAAGGTAAACTATGAATCAATTAATGCAAATACATTCATTGTTATATCATGAGTTGCAGCTTTAATTTATTTTGCTCGGTTTGTTGTGATTTTGCATATCTTCGAGGGAAGTGTTCAGAACACCAGTTAAAGATGCTCTATGCGATATCCACAGCATTAATATAGCAGCAAACAGCTATTTGCTATGTAAAGATATAGAGGAGTAATGTCTACCTGAGCAGAGAATGAAGTCGCTCTCCATCTGTGTGTGTTGTAATCAGAGCTTCTCCTTGCTTTGTTGTCACAGCTGGACCTGCCGTGCGTGCCTTTTAATGCATGTTCGTGCATGTGAGCGTGCACCAATGGCTAGCTCACGACCGCCGCTCTGCACTGCTCACTGACAGCGGTTACAGCTGATAACGGCGCAGTCGAGGAAGTATCTCACCCACCTCCGGATGAATGTATTCGAGGAGATCATATCTGCCTTTACAGACTCCATTGAAAAGAGATTTTTGTAACTGTGTGATGTTTAGCATCATTTAGCGTTATTTATACTTAATTTATTCCTGTGAGTGGTTTTGGAATATTGTGCATTAACAGGTGATGGCCTCAATAACATATTTGTAAGGTAAGCACTTAAATTAAGTTATAACTGTGCAAGAGTTCATTTTTCTGCAAACGTATTTGCAGAAAAATGCTCAGTTGACTTAATTAGTAAAAAGCATCACCATGTGGATCCTGAGAAAGTTTGTGATCCATGATTAGAAAACCCAAGCTATAGAGACTATTTCTAGTGTCTAGTAACAAAATGACAACTTTGACCAGCAGAAAGGTATTAAATCTTGCACGATTTGATTCATTGACAACTGGAATATTAGGGATTTAAACAAATCTTGCAGAGAGTTTATGCTTGCATGTGTATAATTAGACATCTCTGACGTCCCACAATTCCTTAATTATCAGTTTACTTACACTATCCTTCAGATATCCCAAGGGGTTATCTGTACAAAGATGAAAGTGACCATCAAGGTCTGACCTCTTGGGAGGGATTGGGAGGGAAACTTGACTCTGCACGGACCGGACTAATAAAAATATTGCCACACATTCCCTTCAACTCTCACTGGCTGTCAACCTACGGGCCTGGTCAGCTCAAGAGGGAGACACTCATCATCCCCTTGACATATCGGGGCTACACGGTCTCCAGGGTGAGTGGCTGTGGGGTGTCCCTAACAAGGTCGTCCGGGCGAGGCCGATGACAGCTTGACAGATGGAAGCCATGTAAGCAAAAGAGAGGAGGAGAGGAGCCAAGAGGGACGATCAAACCTTTGAATCTCTCTGCTCACGCTGTTTTGACGTGACAGGAAAGAAGAGCTTAGAGGGGCAGAGAGCAAGAAAGTGAGCAAGAAAGTGAGCAAGAAAGAGAGGAGTAAAGGAGTCAGGTGTTGGAGGATCCAGGAAGAATGGCTAAGGCCAACATGCCAGATCGTAAACACATGATAATCTCTCGACTTGTTTATTAGTTAGATGGCATTGCAAGAGGCATGCTCTGCAATATATACTCTCCCACCGACCTCCTTTCCACCCCAACACTCCTCCCTCACTCTGCTTCTCTCTTACTGTCGGTAGCTGTGCTTTCCTAGGCATGAACACACACACACACACACACACACACAC
>CAKAOI010026862.1:0-23299 GCA_916701655.1 Sebastiscus albofasciatus
CACATCATATTTTTTCCCCATCTCTCGTTCCTACAAGCAGAAACAGACGCGCACAAAAAGCAAACAAGCAAACACCAATTCGCCTTGGCGAGGCTCACACATAACTCGCCTTCAAAGATTACTGTTCAAATGGCAAACCGTATGCCCCGGAACTCGCTCAAGAGCATGTCACATATGTTCAGGTTTCCCAGTGATGTGAGCGGTTATTTGGCCCCCGGCGATGCATTGGAATTGGTCACTTAACTTGTGGTGACCGTGACTAGGGGTGGGTAGCAGTCAGGGCCAATGTCTCATGCCTGGTTAGAGTACAAGCACTGAGGGGAGGAGGCCCCCATTCTCTGACGCTACCATGCTCTCTCACCCCTCAGGGGGTTCCGCAAAGTTACTTACACACACTTGACTTACACTGCTGCACAAGAATAACAGTCCCACATTAAACCCCTTGATCTGTCCTTTTTTTGATTTCTAATGCAACTTAGTGTGGCATTAAAGGAGGTCCTCTGTACATAAATACTCTGCGGTTATTACTGCTGGTCAGGCGAAATCATTACCTCGGAGGCTTTAAAAAATTCATCCGCGTGCACCTCTCTGGAAGTAACACATTGTGTTACATTATTACGGGGCGCACTAACTGGCACTCCGCCAGAATTAAACAGCTCATGCGGAGCTTATGTGTTTACAGCGGAGCGGTATTTAAAAACAATGCACTGTTTCACCTCAAAAGAGTGTGTGTGTGTGTGTGTGTGTGTGTGTGTGTGCGAATGCAAAGGCATCTCCTGCATATGTATGCATTCTTTTTTTTTGGTTCCTTTTTTGCATGCAGGTGGATGTCGATGAGGGTTAGGAGGGCAAGTAGGGTTTTAAAGTAATGGAATGGCTGGGAGTACTCAATTTAGTGTTAATGGTACATGTGTGGGTCACTTTATGGAGAACATTAAGCTATACGGCTTCATACTGCGCAGAGGACGGACTCTAATGGGTATGTTGTGCTTTTTTTTTTTTTTTTAAAAATACTTTCATATAGATTCACAGAATATATACACAGATCCAGTTGAAAATATTATAACTATAGGGCTGTCAATGGATTAAAATATTTATTGCGGTTAATCACTCATTTGTTTAAAATGCCCCTTAAAGGGAGATTTGTCAAGTATTTAATACTCTTATCAACATGGGAGTGGGCAAATATGCTGCTTTATGCAAATGTATGTCTATATTTATCATTAGAAATCAATTAACAACACAAAACAATGACAGATATTGTCCAGAAACCCTCACAGGTACTGCATTTAGCATAAAACATATACTCAAATAAAGCCCAAGCCCAACAGGCAGCAACAGCTGTCAGTGTGTCAGTGTGCTGACTTGACTATAACTTGCCCCAAACTGCATGTGATTATTATAAAGTGGGCATGTATGTAAAGGGGAGACTTGTGGGTACCCAGAAATTCCATTTTCATTCAAATATCTGGAGGTCAGAGGTCAAGGGACCCCTTTGAAAATGACCGTGCCAGTTTTTTTGAGCGTTATTTAGCCTCCTTCACGACAAGCTAGTATGACATGGTTGTTAGTTTCAAATGATGCCAGTATCTAGTTTTAAAATTCAGCCCGCTACAATCTAAAAATTGCCAAGTTGCATTAATGTATGAAAGAAATTAGTGGCACTAAGATGAATTTGCGTTAACGTAAAGGTCAGAGGTCAAGGGACCCCTTTGAAAATAATCATGCCAGTTTTCCCTCGCCAAAATGTAGCGTAAGTTTGGAGCGTTATTTAGCCTCATTAGCTACAAGTTAGTAGTACATGGTTGGTACAAATGGATTCCTTAGGTTTTTCAAGTGTCAAATGATGCCAGTATCTTCACTCTAGCTTTAAAACTGAGGCTGCTACAACCTGAAAACTTTGACCGCCCGAATTATAATGTACCCTGCTTTATTATTTTTTTTCGCATTTAAACTGTGGTCTGTCTGTGTATATTCTGGATATGACAAAGGTAAAACAAAGTAGTCCTAGGCTCAACACTGTATGTGTATTTCAGAGCAGAACACAGCAGAGAGCAGTAACACTCAACCAGGGCAATATAAAGAAAGTGATTGCTGTAATAATATATCCTTAAACAGGTGGATATACTTTCCAAAATAAACATAATAACCGCATACGCACATTCCAATAAGTTGAGGAATGAATTGAAACAATGTTCTACTCAACTATAACTACATTGCCTCTGCTTTATGCAAGAGATATTGTAAAAGTGGAGCTGTTGCTTAGAGATAACCATGCTCTCGATGCCCAATTATGCTTTTTTTTACGTGGGCAGCAGAACAACTGTAAACAAAAAGTTTCAAGTGGCACAAAGGTATATTGTCCACGGCTTTTCGCAGGGCAGTCTTCCACCTCAAGCACAGAGCACGGCCAGTGTTTTGCATACGAACTCTATACAGCCTCGGGCTTCAGTGACCGCGAGTCATTTCAATAAACTATTTCTTCCTCTTCAGTGCTGAGAGCATAAGACTGTTGCACTGAAAAGGTCTCTGATCCAGTCATATGGGTTGTGTGTTTGCTAGAGAGGAAGAGGAGGTGCAAATCTGTCCTCAAGGCTAGAAGATACAGCTCACTACTACATGTGAAATCTCAATCGAAGCGGTCAGTCTCGGTTCTTTTCAACAGGTCTGCCTGACCGTATAGTAACATTTGGGAGAATCACATCCTCTTTTTATTAAAAGTAGAAATGATTAGAGATAAAATTCTTCAATTCAATATACTCTAGGGGGTTATGCACATACAACCTTTTCTTGGTCTGGTATTTGCCAGTAGCTCATGGTGCTAAATGTTAGCTAATCTTAGCAAAATTGCGGTTGGTATTTCTGTGTAACTGACCTTACTGAATGTTTGTATTTGTAACTTGTAGCCACATTGGTTAAAATGTTACTTAGTCTCACTTTAAGAGTTGGAAGTGTGTCTTTTTTGCCCTCTTTAGCTGAATATATAGGACAATTGCCTTTTCAAAAAATGTAGTTGTAGTGAATTTAATTGCACATTTATCTTCCTACACTTCCATGAACATTTGCATCTCTCTCAACTCATATGCACTGGACGCTTCTGCAAAAAATACCAACAGGATTCACAGTGAAACAGCAGCGGTCTCACTCGCAGTGTTAAACTGATTTCAAACATATGGAGGAAAGGGGAATGACAGATGTGGTGAAATATGTTCCTCACAGCTTTAGCGAAAATGCAAATCCGTCCTTCACACTTTATTTCCTGATAGCAGTACCTTCATATACAGCCCAGCATTAGTTGTAAAGTGACTCCTTCGCCATTCTGAAGCCCCTGGACAGGTAGAAAAGGTACGAATACTGCTGTCAATACAGCAAAATACAGTATTGTTCTCAGTGGCTGCAGGCAAACCCAAACACGTCAAGCACCTATGTCAAACTGTTTTTGATGTATTTTCCAGTTTTCGGCTTCAGAACTCAGTTAAATTCCGGAGCATCGACTCACAGCGGCTGTTTCTTTTGTTGGAAAAGTCTGAAGATGTATTCGCTCTGTTTAGGCTTGAAGTTTCCCACGCGCTGTGTGCACCCAGGATGCAGTTGGGTCATATGTTGCACTTCAGAATACGCATCCCTTGATGCCTACTTTAAAGCATCCGCGTATGCCAGAGACTCGGCTTCGGGTGGTAGGTTGGTAGGTAACATGTTCAGACAGCAGAAAAGCAGCAGGTAATTGATAATTATTTCCTCAAACGTCCTCAGCAGATGCTGTCTGTCAGAAGTGTTAAGAGAAAGTAGCAGAAAATCTTCCTCTCTTAAATGCTTGTTAGAATGGAGCTTACCCTGACATTATTACAGTATTATAATTCCACACATTTACTAACTGCAAGAGCTCTCCATGAGCAAAAATAAATAAATATATAGACAAATCCAGTGACCACTGTGTGCGTTCCAGCATCTAGCGGCTCCGTCATTACTGCGGTGGAAGGTCATATTGACTCAGTGTCTGCTAAACATGTTAACTGGTGACTTTCAGATGAAGGCGTACGTGGTTGCTCGTAGATAATAGACACAGATGAGTATGTATTTAAAATTGATGAAAGTAAAAATGAAGGCTTTTACAAGGACACCTATATTCTGTTCGTCTTTTCAACAGCTGCCGTCACTGTGAGACACCAGTTAAACACTGGACATCACTGTAGGATACGTGTTCTTTTTTTTCTATTACTTTGTAGTCATTAGGTTGCGTAGCAACTAACGTTATATTTCACATAGTGCTGTCAATCGATTAAAATATTGAATGCGTTTAATTGCATGATGGTCTATAGTTAATTGTGACCAATTGAAAAAAAAATGTATCGTTCAAAATGTACCGTAAAGGGAGATTTTTCAGGTATGTAATAATCTTATAATCTTATATCTTAATACAAATAATTAGTGGCCTTAAAACAAATTTGTGTTAATGCGTTATTATTGAGTTAACTTTCACAATATAACACGCACAATAACGTCACAGTTAGCTGATTGAGTTAATTTATTCTGTGGGACCATCACAGCCCCTAGAGTCTAGGGGTGTCAAACATAGGGCCCCAGGGCCCAGAACCAGCCTGCCAAAAGGGTCAAATCCGGCCTGCTGCTGGATGACTTTGCAAAATGAGAAAAATTGTAGGGAATTCATACCAATTTTACAATAAAATTCACTGCTATTCCTATTACTCCATTGTACTAATAAGAGTATCAGGCTCTATGCTGGATATGCTATTATAGATACCACGTTCGTTCTTACGTACAGGCTACGTGACACAACACTGTCAAGCTACTGTTCATGCAGGAGAAAATGTCTTTGTCAAAAAGGAGAAAAGTGGACACAGACAGTCTGGGTTTTCCAAGAAAAATGGACCAGTTCCTAAATGGGAAGTTTTCAGTGCTCAAGGAATATAGTATAATATTTGGTGCCACTATCAAACTCATCATTGCGGAAAGTAAAATAACTTTCAAGGACAACTGAGAACCGAGAAGATAAATGAATTGTTGGCAAGTTTGAGGAAACAGCCGTCTGTTTTCAGTCGTAGCTGAGAGATCAGCGAGATGTCTCAGGCTGTTCATCATCTGTTCTGTAAATGTTCATTAATTGTAAAAGTTTTCAGAATGTACTTGTACTTCTTTAGACTAAAAGAAAGTGAAACGTTTGGAGATTTTGTTATTGATAGATTAGTATGCAATGGTTTTACTTATCTGGCCCACTTGAGATCATATTGGCCTGTATGTGGCCCATGAACTAAAATGAGTTTGACACCTCTGCCCTAGGTCTTAGCCCACTAACGTTAGCTAGCTAAGATACGAGTTAAAGTTTACCACCACTGTTTGAGCAGCTGAGCACTGCACAGGTAAACTCCTAGACATCCAAAATAATATCACATAGAAAGTAAAGGTAAAAGTAGAAAATTGTACATTTCTTAGTACAGCTTGCATTCAAACACGCACGTATTGTAGAGAGACGCCACCGCGGTAATGGCGACTTGTTTACCTTCGGTATTTCCCTGCATTCATGTATATTCAGTAAAGACTGTCTCCATGAATCCAGACATAAACAAAGGGAATTGTCACAAACAGTTTTTTGTTCACTGAGCGCTGGGTTGTTGGTGCCCAGTGCTTCCAGGCACCACAGGCACCATTGTTTTTGACATGAAAAGAAGCTAAGGGGACAATAAATTACAGACAAAAAGATAAATACATTGAAAAAAAAGGTCACACTCTACTCACATAATCCAAAAAGTAATACTACACTAAACTTGGGGCTTTAGTTTTAAAATGGGATAAGGGACGGGGTTACATAATCTGTAGAAAGGATTATATGAGAGTGTCCTGTCCTCATCGAAAAACAACAGCACGGGTCAGCTGTTCAAACAGTGTCTGTCGATGGCAACGGCAATGGGAAATGGGAAGTTTTACTGTCGCACGAAATGTTACGGAAAAGCAAAGGGCGGATGATTGGATATAAAAAAGTGTGTGACATTAACACAGGAGACTGTGGTACTCGTCCTCTGTCACTACCTCAACAGTTTGTTTCTTTGAAGACAATCTTTGCCCAACCTGAACCACAACCATGATCTTTCCCTAACCCTACCCAAGTAGTTTTAATTTCCCCAATTTTACCTTGCATACCTTAAAAGGTGTGGAATTGTCTTAGTTTTGTTTACTCATCAAAAAGCATTGTGTGTATATCCTTGCAAATGTGTTTGTGAGTGCATTTCCTTCCTCATAAAACATTTTTAAAACTGTTATTTTAGTATCTTATGTTCATGCATTGTTTACATCAGTGTTTGCTAGTTTGCAGTTTGCCTTCGTGAGCGCAATGATATTCTTCTTTGTGCCACCAGATGACAGTCCCCGTGATCTTGGGTGTTTATGTGCGTCTTTGTACATGCGCACTATGCAAACAAATCAGGAACCTACTCGTAAACATTGCTTCATAGCGCTACTAGGGGCGATACATCCAATATAGTCGATGTATTGCAGCTTATCCCAAGCGCGGTGTATAAAATGACTATATCGCGAACATCGACTACAAATTGTCATGTAATTTTTTTAAGCCACCCCGCCGGCATGAAACTCGTTTTTGCATTTCCTTCTCTCCCTCCGGCTCCCTCTCACAGACACACATCACAGACTCCGCGCCCATCCAGACCGCTCTCCTGGGCGAGTGTGTGTGACGTATTAAGCCGGCGTGTTATTGTATTTGGAGGGATGCAGCGCAGAGAGAAAGAGCCCGGAGAAAGCAAAAGGACTGAAGCGGCAAAGCGAGTACGGTAGCGGGAACACCACCAAAGCAACCAGAACCAACCAAGAAGCAAATGACTCTGGCTTCCTCGTTTCCAAAGTAATCCCGTATGACAAAAAAATTGCAAAATGCAAAGAAATCACGGCCGCTGTAAACAACTACATCGCAACACCGGTTAGCGTAGTTGAAAATTTTGGATTCAAAAGACTCTTTAAGACACTTGATCCAAAATATGAACTGCCTGGTCGCACATTTTTTTGCGGAGTAAGCTCTACTGGACTCCTACATTTCAGTGAGAGAGAAGTTGGCCAACCAGCTAACAGAGGAGACCCACTTCTCCACAACTACCGATCTGAACGTCCAGCTAACAGAACCAAAGCTGTCGGCCTGAATAATAGGACCGGAAAATAATATTTTTTATTACCAGCAATGTTATAACAGCTTACTGGTAAACATGACAAGAAGTTACTTTACACTTTTTGGAGATTTTTGGAGTAATCCTGCTAACGGACAAACCAACAAACCAACGCCGATGAAAACATAACCTAAACCTCCTAATCCTAGGTAATAAAAAAATAAATAAATAAATAAAACAACCTATAAAGTAAGATAAAAGGGTGACTTCTATCTTGATATGATGTTTACCAAATACGCCAATAAAAGGTTCTTATATTTCAGAGCTTACCAGCTCAGTCAATAATAGTATTTCGGTCAGTCATATAGAGATGTGGCACTTGAAGAAGACCACCACAATAATGGTATGTGCTGCATTGCACGTACAGTGGGCTAAAAAAAGGGCAAAAAAAAAAGAAGAAAAAGAAAGCTAGGTGACATAACAACGGTTCAATAGTCATGCATGGAAACCATTTCCATTTAGTTCAGAGGAGGAAACCTCTAATGGGACTCTTCACACTTGACCACTCAACTCGAAGTTGCCTGTGAGAAGCAGCATTCTTCTCTCCTCTCAAGAGTATAATGGCTGTTGAGACTACAATGTGTAGGTGGCTAAAAGAGTGAATTAGCCGTTTCTTCTTACTTTACCACTGTGTGGCGTGCACATTTATTGCTTCATATAACTGTGTTTCTTTAATGGGCAATCCCAAGATTGAGATAAGAGTGTACTGATCCATAACTTGAAACAAGATGGCCTCAAGGTTACAGATAATATGGTGATAACTCAGAGGAAGAGAAGAGGAGGCAGAGGTTAAACATGAATGAAAGGCAAGAAATGGAAAAAAGGACAAATATACAGTAAGGTGATGCAATACCGTACAATGACATTAAGGAGGATGCTGCGGCTGAAAATGATACCGGGATTATTTCTGTGGCTCAATTTGTCCAATTTTAGCCACCTGGTGCATCTGTGGCAGTGGCATTCTCCCCCTAGCTTAGACACACTTAATCACATTTTACCTTCATATAATGTTTCAGACCAATATTGTATTTCCAATTTCCCAAATTAATGTCTCAGCAGGAATCACCTTACAGAGGTGGTGTATACAATATTGCAACTCTAACCCCTTCACACCTCATCTTCCTCTGCACGGTTTAGCTAAATTATTAAAGCCGAGTGTTTGACATTAAGTGGACTGCAAGATTTTAAAATGAAAGAAGTCTCCTGCCGGATTTGTTTTCTCTGCTAACAGCTTCGGCATCAATGGTTCTAGGTATCAGTGCTGACACCGAATAAATATTTGAACTTGTTATGTTATCATTAAAAAAAAAAGAACAGGACAAATAAAGGCTTGCTCTTTTCTAAATGCAAAACATCTCCACATCTATAAATTCAATAAATGTCTGCAAAATTTACCAGATAATGGTGCAGACATTCACTCGAGACACTCACCATTAACCCTGAACCAACATTTAACAGACATGTTGGAACAAATATACCCCAATTAAAGGTCCCGTATTGTAAAAAGTGAGATTTTCATGTATTTCATATTATAAAACAGGTTTAAGTGCTATATAAATACTGTTAAACTATTAAAACGCTCAATATACGGAGAAATACACACAGCACGTATTCAGTAATAGTGCGTTTGAAACAAGCCGTTAGGATTTCTGTCCATTTGTGATGTCACAAATATACAATATATAGATCATTACATGGTTTTAAGCAAAAACATTCTAAATGTGTCCCAGTTTATTTCCTGTTTCAGTGTATGTAAATAACATCAACTGACAGGAAGTAAACAAGGACCCAAGCTGTTGCCCAGCAATGCAATTCCATTGCAATTCTGTTGAAATGCACTAAAACGGAGTGTTTCAGACAGAGGGTAAATACAGGTATATTTAGGCAGACAGTATGAGGAATTTTTTTTTTTTTTTTTAACATTACAGCATGTAAACATGTTCTAGTCGAAACACAAAATACAAGCATGAACCTGAAAATGAGCATGATATGGGACCTTTAAATCAGGTTAGAATGTATTAAGTTTCAAGTATGTCTGTCCTGTACAGTGTTATACCATGGAGAGGGAAAACATGTCAAAAGCATTATGAATATTTCTCAACGGCATTTTGACTGTGAGATTACAATGCGACAAACATCATTTTACACAGCTGGAGCGACTACTTGGCAATGTTCCATGCATATACAGTTATATAATACAGGGTTTGAGTTAAAGAGCGAATAATCTTACTAATTATATCTTTGAAATGCATTTGGCAAAGTAATCACAGTTAACTGCCTCCATGTGTCCCTCAGAGCTTGAGATAAGATAAGAGATTCGAGGGAGAAGCCATTTATATTTAGAATCCAACAGCAGGGGTGCTTAACTTTTTATTTTGGGAAGAACATCCAAAAAATACTGACATCATCCATTAGAGGTATTTATTCCTCTGTATTCCTCAGTGGGTTTTTTTTATAATTGGGAATTTAATGTGACTTTAAAATTATATTTCCTTTTAATTGCCGGGTTTCGGTGGTGGTGGTTTATTATTGCCAAAATAAAACAAACAAACTAGGATTACCGTCTTCCAGTTGCATGACTCCGCCAAGCAGTCATGTTGCAGTTTACATCCATGTCTGTCCAAAAATGTCATCACTTAATAATTAGCATATGACTTCGTAAGTAATGGCCAAAAATGTGTTTTGTGAGGTCACAGTGACCTTGACTTTTGACCACCAAAATCTAGATATCGCGTTCACAAGAATGGACAGACGAACAGACAACCCGAAAACATAATTCCAGCTACAGCTTTTGCCGACACGGAGGCACAGTAACAATGTCTGCACACACTAGTTTCTGAAAATGCTTCTTCTCTAATATAGGCTACCTGAAAAGTGCTAAAATAATCTGTTAATCTTCTCTAATAACTCCAGTGCTTGTAGATAAATCAGAGCAATACACATGATAGTGATCCTCCCCCATTTACCTGAAAGGTCTGTTAAGTGCAAGTACTTATGAGGAACATTATCTCCAGGTTAAATATGGCATGTACATGAAAATGCAATTACCATATATATGACTATAATGTTCTAGGTGTGTTGCGAATTAAATTGAAGCTGTGTTGTTAGACCCTTTTGCATTCAGGGAGCTGATTCGGAAGATGAATTTCTGAAGGAATCAGCATCTTGTTATCACATTTGGTCGTTCTACCCACAATTGTAAAAAAGTAGATGTGAAAAGTAGGGCTGTCAGTCGATTGAAATTAATTGCTAATTAAATAAAACGTTTTTATCTGTTCAAATTGTACCTTAAAGGGAGATTTGTAAAGTATCTAATACTCCTAATCAACATGGGAGTGAACAAATATGCTGCTTTATGCAAATATATGTAAATATGTATTATTGGAAATCAGTTAACAACACAAAACAATGATAAACATAGTCCAGAAACCCTCACAGGTACTGCATTTAGCATAAAACAATACGCTCAAATCATAACATGGCAAACTGCAGCCCAACAGGCAACAACAGCTGTCAGTGTGTCAGTGTGCTGACTTGACTATGACTTGCCCCCAAACTGCATGTGATTATCATAAAGTGGGCATGTCTAGAAAGGAACCTATTTTCATTCACATATCTTGAGGTCAGAGGTCAAGGAACCGCTTTGAAAATAGCCATGCTAGCTTTCCTCATCAAAATTTAGGCTACGTTTGGAGTGTTATTTAGCCTCCTTCCCGAGAAGCTAGTATGACATGGTTGGTACCGATTTCTAGTTTGGTATGATACCAGTATCTTCACTCTAGCTTAAAAACTGAGCCCACTACAACCTAAAAATTGCAAGTTACATTAATGCATTAAAACAAAATAAATCTTCTCTACCTCAGTTCTTATCCCGCATTATATTCCATATTAGTCATTTCTTAATATCTATATCTCCTATATTTTATTATCCAGCACTATATCACTTTCTGCACTATATTCACATTTTTAATAGTCCTGTATCTCAGTTGTTACTCTGCACTATATAGATTTTTAGCAGTTTCTTCTGCACTATATTCATTTTTAAGTTTCTTCTTCATCTCAGTTATTACCCCGCACTATATTAATTTTTAACAGTTTCTTCATCTCCTGATATTTTCATATCTGGTATATTTTTTATTCTCTGTATTACTTACTTGTGTCTTTTTACTAGCATGTTTGCACTATGGAACTGTGATGTTGGAAACTTGAATTTCCCTCGGGATCAATAAGGTTACTATCTATCTATCTCTCTATCTCTCTATCTCTCTATCTATCTATCTATCTATCTATCTATCTATCTATCTATCTGTCTGTCTGTCTGTCTGTCTGTCTTAAAGAAATTAGTGGCATTAAAACAAATTTGCATTAACGTGTTATTTTTGCATTATCTTTGACAACCCTAGTGAAAAGTAAAACTACTAATTGCATTATGTTCTTATTTGCATATAATATTGCTTTGGGCAGTAAATAACATTATGCATATATATTGTTTTGGATACATACTGATCATTTGTCATACAAGAAAACCATTCATTGAGAGTAGTTTTCTTGTATGAGAAACTCTTCATTGAGAGTAGTTTTCTTGTATGAGAAACTCTTCATTGAGAGTTCTCTATATTTGGTAGGTTGACAGCTGCCAGCTGGCAGCCACGCCTCGCTTCCACAATATTGAAGATTTTGTGAGAATTCTTATTATTTTTAGAACGTTACAGTATGCCTTGCCTTTTCACTCATCAAATGTTCCCGCTTGTTCAGTTGGGGATGGAGTTTTTGGTGACTGTGGATATAAGATAGCCCTGTCATAGCTTTGATGCAAGTTTTGGGTCACTGTCCTGCTGGAAAATCCACTTAAGCCAGACAAGATGGAATACCTGTTCAGAATAGAGTTGTGCTTCTCTTCGGTCAGTGTGGAGTAGAGTCACCAACCCTGAACAACTGACAAATCTACCTACCTGAATGTAGCCTCGACTCTATATTTTAATGCAGGTCTTATATGCTGTTGCATTCATTTCTCATACAGCAGACTCGTTATAGTAACTTTCCAATTACAATCAGCTTTACAAATGGAAACCTGATTCAAATTTTGACTCCTAAATCTTGGAGGTTGTTTGGCCAAATGCTAAGCATTTAGACTCACTTTGTCATCAAAGGAAATGGATTGGAAACTGCGACTCATTCATCAATTGCTGTTCATTTGGCTTCGCTTTATGGATGCAAGTGCTGCTCCGGTGCAAATACGTCTTATAAAATGGTTCAACTCATCTTTCACCCCGGTCACTTTACGTTGCCCTAATCTTGCGTTGGGAAAAAGGGTTATTTGGTCTGGTCTGTATAAATGTCTCCAGTCTGCTTTGTCCTGCCCTCTGTCTTGCGAGGTAGATGCAGTTTTGCTGTGGGAGAGTTTTTTTTCCAACACCCTGGAGAAAAACTTGGCCCTGAACTGCTTCACTGAGCTGTTTTGACTTTGTTGCAAACAAGCAGATGAATAATCCAGGACACCGCGGTGTTGCAGTTTCAAAGTCTAATCATACGGGGGTCATTGAATAGTGATAGTAAAGCCGTATAAATGAAAAGAGAAATATTTATTCCATAACTTGTTGAAAAGCTTCTGTCTTGTTTTTTTATCTACAAATACTTGGGATTTTGAATTGATGACCACCTCTCTTTTAAACCTCATATACAGAAAAAAGTTGAAATTGAAGGGTTTTTTCGAAACAAGTCTTGCTTTTCTATTGATGTCAGACAAAAACTGGTTGAAGCGACATTCTTGACTGTTCTTGACTGATGATGTACTTTACATGAATGCATCAATTCATTGTCTCCATATGTTGTATACTGTATATCATGGCGCTTTAAGGTTTGTTACAAACTGTAGAGCCCTCACTCATCACTGTATATTTTACTCCAAAGTAAATTGGCCTTCTCTGTCAATACGTCGGCTTAGCCATTGGTATGTTTTTATCTATAAGGCCATTCTGGGTAGACTCCCTGTTATTTATCTGTATTTCTAACTGGAAAACATGGCAATTATGGGTTACAGTTTCAGAACACGATGCTTATGACTGTTCCCAGAGTTCGGGCTGAGTTGGGAAAGAAGGCCTTTATGTTTTCTGCACCATCTGCATGGAATAGCCTGCAAAATGAACTTAATCTCCAGGACCTAGTCACTCTAAATTAATTTAAAGGCGTGGTGAAATCTATAGAAACGGACTCTATCGATAATTGTACTTGTTTTGATTGAAATAGGATTATATGGCTTCCCTGCACTTTTTACGGTATGGCACATTTGAGCTGATCTATTGTTTTTTCTAATGTGTGTGTATGAAACTGTGTACTGCTGCCATTCTTGGTCAGGTCGCTCTTGAAAAAGAGATTTTAATCTCAATGTGTCTAAACCTGGTTAAATAAAGGTTAATGAAATTACATTATTTGAGATTAATAATTGTTAATTTCATGAACTTAAGATCTGTTTTTAATTAATTATTGTTAATTAAAAAAAAAATAAAATTCACTTCAAGAAGTAACAGTTTAGTATGTAATATATATTTTTTGCATAGACATGTATTGTGCTTCTGTTTAGATATATTCCACTTCCTCTCACACATCAGTAGAGTGTTATATTTCACAATAACGCGGTGTGTGTCTTTTCGCTCTTTAAACTATATCACGCCCCGAGCTCCTAGACGTCGTTGTTAAATTAATGTTACATAGAACGTAAAGGTAAAAGTAGAACATTTCACAGTACTTAGATTGCATTAAAACGTGTGTGTATTGTAGGGCGACGCCACCGCAGTAATGCTGATTTGTCTACATCTGCTATTTCCCCGGATTTGGGTATACTGTATGTTGCAACCCTAAGGGTCCTTTAAAGACCTGTTGTAACATTTAAACCTGGTGGCATTAAATGACAAGCTCAAGTCTTATTTGCAGCCCAAAAAGCTCTGTCTCTGAAAGGAACCTCGCCCATGAAGTCATTTCACTCAAGCAAACCACAACCCATGTGTTAGAAGAATCATTTAAACTCTTCTCAACCAATCAAGCATGGAAGTGAGCAAAAGAAACCTCTCTTACCTCCCAGGGTGGCTGAGATGAGAATGTGGGTTCCATATTTCTTAATGATGGTGTCGATGAACTGTTGAGTCGTTGGTCTGCGGCCCAGCAAGCGTACGCTGCGCTGGAACTCAGGCATGAGTGGCACAGGGTTCCGGATCAGGTCCCTTCTCTCGATCGCTGTGTTCCTCACCTTCCAACGTGCAAATTCCCTAAAACAAATCACAGGAAAAACAACTGCTCACACAAATGACCACACTAACAACAAAAACAGTATAAAACGGCATTAATTACAGTCTGGTAACATGTTAATTAGCCCGAATCCATCTCATTCAAATGCATGTGTGGGAAAACAATACACATCTGGTAGCAAACTTTGCAGTTGAATCTGTCAAATACTGAATACAATAAAAAAATACTTTAGCAGTTCTGAGCTCCCAGATCTGAAAATAATTCACATTAACGTTAATTTTAAGAGAGTAAAGCGAAATAATATACATCTGTAATGAGTGTGGTGATGCATAAGCTTTGTATTTGTGTTGTGTTTATTTATCCGCTCTGATATAAATATCAAAAAACACAGTTTTTTGGATTGCATCCTGTGATCGTCATCTGTTTTCATTGAAATTGCCCAACCTCCTTTTCTCCGTGCAATGCTCCATCTTGAACCAACTTGCTAAACTGCAGCATCATTCTACCCCTTGTTGTTTCGACTGCAGTTAAAGATATGCTTTTGCAGCGTCAATATTAAAAATATCCTGAAAGTATTTGCGTGGATGTTCATGATGTTTGCTTCTATTCCTGCTGAGACGTACATCAAGAAATCATTTCCACAGACAGACATCACAGGCTTTTCTGTTACACAGAATACAAACAAATATCTCTGCCCTGAGGATAAAACCACCAGGTTTTTCTTCAGCTGTCTGAGATGCAAAAAAAGGTACTCTGTTATTGAGTCAGTGGCTAATTCCTGGCACATCCAGAGGCCTGTAGTACCAAGCGAGTTCAACATACCCAGGGTATCTTCTCATTTAACCCTAACAACCAAGATCCCACTAAGCGGTCATACGAAGGTGGTTATCAATTTGGTAAATCAACCCAGGGTTTCTCCATCTGGCTGTGAGTGCGTTCACATGAACGGGGCAGTGTTTGTAGTATCTGATCAATCACAGACATGGACAAGTCCACAGACTTGCAGACAGACAGGCAGAGAGGCACATTTTTACAAAGGAAGAAACTATGTTAGACAAATGCGAAGAAGTTAAACACTTAATCCAGACTAAAAGTAACACAGTTGACAAATGCAGGAAGAACAGCTGGCAAAAGAATAAAACTCCCGATGTGTGAATGCGTAAATGAACAGACTTATTCATTTAACAGAACACTCAAAAGTCAGATATGGCTGTTTAGATATAAAAAGCATTACTATATGTAAAGGATGAATGGATTACACCTCATTATATGCATTAATTATGATATGGCATGTATGACTATTTCAACCTTCTTTCAGCTGCGTCCCCCCTCTCAGGCGATGTGAAACGGACTCAAGACCGAGTAAAAAAAATAAATATAAAAACAGAATTTAAAGTGGTAAACACCCACAGCATAAATCCAGCTGTCCTTCCTGCATTTGTCAGTTTAAACTGTGTTGCTTTTAGCCTGGATTATGACTTAAAGGAGACATATCACGTTCATTTTCAGGTTCATACTTGTATTTTGGGTTTCTAACATGTTTACATGCTGTAATGTTCAAACAACACATTATTTTTCTCATACTGTCTGTCTGAATATACTTGTATTCTCTCTGTCTGAAATGCTCCGTTTTAGCACATTTCAACGGAATGGCAATGGAATTGCATTGCTAGGAAACAGCTTGGGTCCATGTTTACTTCCTGTCAGCTGATGTCATTCACATACACTGCAACAGGAAATAAACTGGGACACGTTTAGGATGTTTACATTTAAAACTGTAAAACTGTCTAAATATTGTAGATTTGTGACATCACAAATGGACAGAAATCCTAACGGCTTGTTTCAAACGCACAATTTCTGAATACGGTCAATGTGTATTTATCTGTGGATTGAGCGTTTTGATACTTTCACAGTATTTATATAGCACTTAAACCTGCTTTATAATATAAAAGACATGGAAACCTCACTTTTTACAATATGGGACCTTTAAACTTCTTCATATTTGTGTAATATTATCATACAATCACCGCACAGAGCTCTGATTGGTCAGTAGGCGGTCCTTTTATACGAGTTGATCTCTTATCTGGCACATAACCTGCTCCGGAGCAGGTTAGCTGTTCAGCATAAGTTACCATGGCGATCTACCTCGGTAAGAAGTGATCCACCTTCGTAGGACGGAAAACCCTGAAGGGGTTAACCCTGAAGTTACCTCGCTAACACCAAATCCTGCTTTGTAGTACAGGCCTCAGGTATTGAACGTCAGTGATTAGGCATTCAGGTTTCTTTGTGTGGTAAAATTGTCAGCATAAAGAGTTGCATACAAATTGTGTTATTGTTATAAATTCATACATGTGTAATTCAGCATATTTTGTTGTTCTGGAAGAGACGCAGCAAAAGAGGATTTCTGATGTATTGGTTTACTCTAAAGGAGTCATCATTTCAATGCAAATTGAATCCGAAGCTGTGATTTTCATCACCATCTGTTCTCTCTGTCAATCACAGAAATGTTTCTATTTCCATATGGATTGTGCCAATTCTCACACGACACTATCAAACACATGTATTTGCATGCTGATCTTTCACAGGGATTGGATGCGTGATACATATGCTCGCACCTTTTACAAGAAAACGTGTGATGGAAACATTCAGCTGGCATAAGTATAGACAGGTGTATGCCGCTGGGATGAGCACAAAAGTCTATAGACAGGGGGAAATGTAATTTCCTGATTACAGACAGATAGTTTTAAAAGCATTTCCTCAAAATTAGATTTAGATTGAATTTAGATATGTTTAATGATGCAGAATTTAGTGTATGAACGATGAGCCCAATTACAGTAAGTGTGGGACTTAAAGTGCAACAAAAGCTCCATCGGATCAAGCACGAACAAAAGGCTTTATCATCTCAATAATTTCACCCTAAAAGCCTGCTCTAATTGAAATTTGAGTTCTGTTCAATGAATGCGTATAAATTCTATGAAAAAAATCTACTAACAAAGCAGATAAACAAAAATACACACACACAATTATATATAGCCATTATTTCATCTTTTTGTATATTGCATTTTAATCTTACTAAAACATGTATTTAAATCTTGAAGAAATTAAATGGGGGTTTTGCTTGCTGGCCACTTTACTTCATGAAAAAAAAGAACCGTAACAATACAATAAGGACACTTAAAAAAGGGACTTTTCTTGTTATCAGTATGCAAATAGAAGAGAATGCCTTTCTGAGATAATCTCTCAAGGTTGTTTTTCGTCCACAAGAAATCCTGCATTTGCTTCCAAAGCTTCTGACATCATAACTCGTGAAAAATAGATGTTTCAGGGCAACTATAAAAGAATACACAAGGTGACATTAAAAGCAGTTCTACAACCTCAAGTTTGACGAGATTACCTCCTGGAATCAGTTCTCTGAATCAGTTCATTTTTGTTGCAACACAGTTTTTTAATCATAGGTTTAATGTCCGCATAAGTTGAACTCATACACAATTTTATTTGCCATATTTGTACGCACTGTACGGAGCAATAGTTGGTCTGATTTCTGTAGAAGATTATGATGTCAGTGTGCCCTCTACTCTCCCTAATACTGATGCTGAGAGGTGCAAAGAAACTCCTGCACACCGTCTCGATTGCAACTATAAAGTGATGAATCTCTGTCTGTCTGTATGTACTATGCATATCTCGATAACCGCTCTTCCAATCTACTTGGCATTTGACCAGATGGTGGCGCTGTAACAATTCACTTTACGTTATGGCCTGTAACTTTTTAAGCATAAGTCTCTTTCCCTGTGTTTTGTGGGTCCAGATGAATCTAGCCATATAAGCCATGCCCCTTTGTGTTTATTCGCCATTTTTAATTGTGTCCAAATCAGATTTTTTTGCTACTCCTCCTACACATTTTGACCAACAAAATTTGGTACAGAACATCTCTGGAGCAAGCCGGAAAAAGTTACTTTTTGGGATTTTTGATGATCCATACAGTTTTGCTGTAGTTGGCCCTCACAGTTATCTCAAATGCTGTGGGCAGGGCTTACATTACAAAATAAATGTCATATCTCCTGAATGTTATGTGCTATTGGGACAACAATTGGTGGACATGTGTAGATATGATGTCTGAGTGACTATGGCAAATTTGGTGCCATTTGGCTTATAGGTGGCACTGTAGCAGCATTATCTAACTATAACGGAAGGAATCTTTTGTCTGTATGTGTATGTATGTACGACTGCCCCTTCGCATATCTCAAGAACTGTTCGTCCAATCAACTTGACACTTGACGGGTGCAACGAGCTAAAACCGTTGCTCTCAACGACACTACAAGCAGCACTTCTGCACACACTCCAAACAGGCACTGCACCAATCAAAACAAACCAAGAAACACACAAGAGGTTAAAGTAAAAGGAGAATTGTAGCTGGAGCTGATTCAGCCACAAGCCGTCACATGCACAAGTCATGTTACTTTAGTTAAAGGTCCCATATTATAAAAAGTGAGATTTTCATGTCTTTTATATTATAAAGCAGGTTTAAGTGCTATATAACTGTTGAATCAAAACGCTCAATATACGGAGAAATTGTGCGTTTGAAACAAGCCGTCAGGATTTCTGTCTATTTGTGATGTCACAAATCTACAATATTTAGACCATTTCACAGTTTTAAACATAAACATTCTAAATGTGTCCCAGTTTATTTCCTGTTGCAGTAGATGCAAATGACATCAGCTTACAGGAAGTAAATATGGACCCAAACTGTTGCCTAGCAATGCAATTCCAATGCAATTCCCTAGAAATGCACTAAAATGGAGCGTTTCAGACAGAGGGTGAATACAGGTATATTCAGGCAGACAGTATGATGAAAATACTTCTTTTTTTTTAACATTACAGCATGTAAACATGTTGAACCTGAAAATTAGCACGATATGGGACCGTTATGTGAAATTGCACTACAAAAACACCAAAACATTAGAAAGGTTTGTTTAACACATTGTTTTATGACCGAAGAATTCTATTATCACCCTGTAAGAATTATTATTTTTTTTTGTTTAAAAAGTAAGCAAAGCTACAGCTTTTAGAACAGCTTCAGTCTTTTCCCTTCGCAGTCCTTCACAAGGCTCCTAATGAATGATTTAGCCATGAATATGCTGGTCCCCTCAAATTGATCCTTGGTTACTTAGTTTGAATTCTCTGACACGCAGTCAGCAATGTGTCAGTCTGCCTGAGCGCGGCTTGACGGCAGCACTTTTTAATGCTCTATTCAGCACTCTTTATTAGCATTTAAAGTTAAATTCCCTCCTGCCAGTCGATCACACAACTTCATAATGCGGCCAACATTTCAAAGGTAATAGCTTGACAACTCTCTCAAAGAAGAAGGTAATTTTACACATTTAGTACTATCAAAAGGGGTGAACATATAGTGTCAGAATGAATGCTTCTGTGATGACAATATAGGCTTTCACGAACGACAGGAGGGATGACTGCACCGTTTTTTTCTGTCTGATCACACACATCATCGAGTAATGTTTTCACTTATTCAATAAATACTTTGTGGCAGATTTGCAGAAGCCTTCCTTTTTTGGGAACTTTGCAATATTCCTCAACGTTGCAAAGACACGAGTTCTCATCCGGCGGGACAGGGCTCACCACTCATACCGGTACATGCTGATTCAGCTTCCGCTCCTGTTCCATGACTTAGCTGTATGAGAGGTACACGTTGGCTGTTATTTCTGAAATCTGGAGCAAACATTCAAGTCGGGAGAATGGCTTTCAGATTTGCAGCGGATGTACCAAATTTCCTTCCTTTTCATTCTTTGCCCGGCTCTCTCACTGTATCCCTCTCTTGCTGACATCTCTGTCTCTCTATAGATATCTATTCATTTCCAGTGAATCCTCCTTATGGCTCCGTCACTGCCAATTATTATATAAAACGTTATATGGCAGCCATATGTACTTGAGCCCTTCTGCCCCAGATTAGGGCATGCCAGCAGATGGAACCCTGCGACATGATTCAGTGCTTTACTCCACAGATCCAAGACCGGTTTAATGACCTTTCAAAAGGAAGTTAAGAGGAGATAAATGGCATTGCAGCTGCATAGGAGGAAAATGGGAACGTAGGTGATTATTGCTTTATGGCGGTCAAGTAACCTGTGTGGGAGAGTGGGTACATTACATCTGTGGAAGTGTCTGTGAGCTACAGTAAAGACAGAATACACGCTATGGACGCAGTGGGCAATAAATAAATACTCATTATAAATACTTACTGTAAATGGCACCGACAGCCTTTTATATTAGCTGAAGTACTTCACGGCTGAGGAGGCCCATAAGGCATACACTCCTTCTGCATTCATGTATTTACAAGCAACATTTTGGCATTTCCGAACAAAGAGTCTGCTCGATGAGAGAGGACTTTGTTCTTCTTTGAAGACTCAGCTTAAGTTGGTTAATCCCCCCAGCGCTCTCATCGAGACCACCATTTTATCTGATTCCTTTCCAAACGTCTGTCTCAGCACAGTTTAGTCCAATAAGCATGAACAGTGGTTGCTAGGAAATACATCACCTCCTCATCTCAAATAGATCAGAGTGAATCAGAATGAGAATGTTTATTCACTCATCATTTGCTCCTAATGAATGTACCGGTGGCTCTAACACGTCTGCTTCTATTTATATAGAGCCCAATCAAGAAAAAGGCTGAAGAAAAGTAACATTTGTATAGCACATAAGACTATAATGAAATGTACTGTTTCACAATGTTTCACATTGAGCTATCGCAGCTACATCTGGCTTACTTGTTACAGAGGGAAATACATGTGAAAAGAAAGAATACATCAAGGCAAGCAGAGGGAACTCAAGGGGAGTCTCTCACAGTCAACACCTGAGCAAAAAAAAGCAAGTAAAAAGTAGCTTTGATTTGCTTTGGATTTCTTACATGAAATATTGATATGAACGACTGATTACTACTGTCTGTCCTAGTTAGAGCCAAATTGCAGAGAACGCTCATGAACCTACTTGAAAGTCATCTTTTTAAGGATGCAAAAATGCAATGTATAACTGGGACGGCAGAATGAAAACAATTTAAAAAAATTACAGAATGCATAACACATTTCTTGCCAGTGTCCCGGTTTTATTTATTTTTCTGCACTAATTGATGTTTACGATGGCTGTAACGATTCATTCTTTGCTTCATTCCATTAAGTATCAATTATGCCAATTCAACTGCGTCACTCTGCTGAAAGAAATAAACAGGATGAATTTACTCTGACTTAGAGTAATTAATTAATTAGTAATGCTTTGAACCAAACTATCTGATCATGCTGGTGACCAAATTGTGCTGCTAAAACATTAAAGTTGTAGTCCATAAGATTTTCATGAAATCCAACCCTGTTTTAGATACTATTTGGTAGGCATTTTTTTCTAAAAATAACCATTCAGTGAGTGTATTTAAATTCAGTAATTACCTCTCTGTATAGTAGTTTTTATCGTTGGTGGCAGGGTCCGCCAATCCCGCACTAGATACAGATTGCATGCCAAGCGTTACTGTTTCTGCGTTCTAACACAACTGTATCACGTTACTGCTAATGCAAACCCAACACTTCCTGCTGAAGCTCCACATTAAAAGCATTCAAGTGGGAAACACAAGGTGTATTTTATTGTGAAACAATCACAGGAAAAGCCAATGCAGTTTTAAATATCGCAGAGAGTAATGAAACAAGGTGGACCGAGCCATAGTAAGCGGTTACATGAAGACTTGCAGGCGACGGGCATAACTTCTCAGAAAGGTAGCCATCTCTTTTACTGCGTCCTGTTGCATGTAAAAATGACTACCAGATTACTAATTACTAATCAGATTACGGTCAGTTTATTTGGCTGCACCATAAACAGATGCATATGTGCCTAATATCCATGTGTGTCTAATCGCCAACTTTTTTGATTACTTGTTTCACCAGACAAGGAGCAGTATTACTCTATTTTTAAATCTTTAAGAGTAAATTTTAATCCTACATGACCTTTGTCACTCTTAAGTCCTTTGCACACCAAGTCCGTATTTTTCGTTTGAAATTGTAGCACTATTAAAAATAAATATGAATATTGTGTGATATAAATTTCACGTCTACACACTAGCGCTGGTACGACTCATCCATCACGATTCGATACAATCACGATACTTGGGTGTATTGCGATTTTAAAGTATTGCAATTTTACAAGTATTGCAATTTGATATTATGATTTATCGCAATTGTTGTTAACTTTTTTAACACTACACCATGGGAAAAAGTTGAATCACACACTTCTAGGGACTTTTGCTTTGGCAAATATCTAAGTTAATAGGGTAAAAATGTTCGATTTTTTTTTTAGCATTATGTAGTCAGAGATGTCCTGAAGTCAAAAGTCATATTGGTCATTGTCTGGAATTCTCTCATCTCTCATCTCTCTCATCTGCAACCGCTTATCCCGTTAGGGGTCGCGGGGGGGCTGGAGCCGATCCCAGCCGACATTGGGCGAAGGCGGGGTACACCCTGGACAGGTCGCCAGTCCATCGCAGGGCTGACACATAGAGACAGACAACCATTCACACTCACATTCACACCTACGGGCAATTTAGAGTCAACAATTAACCTAACTTGCATGTCTTTGGACTGTGGGAGGAAACCGGAGTACCCGGAGAAAACCCACGCTAACACGGGGAGAACATGCAAACTCCACACAGAAGGGCCCCAAAGCCGGATTCGAACCTGCAACCCTCTAGCTGTGAGGCACCAGTGCTAACCACTGCACCACCGTGCAGCCCCATTGTCTGGAATTATTTATATAAAAAAAAAAATTCCAACCCAAAAATCAAAGAATAAAGACATTTCCCTCACAAATTAGTGGTATTTTTTATT
>CAKAOI010026862.1:23319-33945 GCA_916701655.1 Sebastiscus albofasciatus
AATCACACACTTCTAGGGACTTTTGCTTTGGCAAATATCTAAGTTAATAGGGTAAAAATGTTCGATTTTTTTTTTTAGCATTATGTAGTCAGAGATGTCCTGAAGTCAAAAGTCATATTGGTCATTGTCTGGAATTATTTATATAAAAAAATTCCAACCCAAAAATCAAAGAATAAAGACATTTCCCTCACAAATTAGTGGTATTTTTTATTTAATTTATAAGGGACATGTAATGTTTTATACTTCTGGTGAATATGATCCAATCAATCTTATTTCCGTATATGTATTTTGTATATACAGTTCCCTTTGTTAAAACCTTATTTTGAAAACCGGACGTAGTCACAGGTTTATACAAGTCTGTTGCTAGCTCTCCCGTCATGGGTGATCTACAGTTGTAGCGTCGGCTGATTTGACCATTGAGATGAGAGCGACGGCCGGCTCGACCTCACATTACCTCGATACGATAACGTTTCCTGTCTGTGACAGAGTTAGCATGCAGCTTTAGCCGTGATGTCTAGCTCTGCTTTTCCTGACAATGTGTGAAACCCAAAGTGTTTCCATACTTTACTGTTTGTGTAGTGTTTACCACATTGGATTTAAAATGTGAGGATTCAGGTCGTATCTACATGGACCTTCCCTCCTCAGTTAGCGGAAGTGTACACGTGTGACTATGTCCAGTTTTCAAAATAAGGTGTTAACAAAAGGAACTGTATATACAAAATACATATATAGAAATAAGATTGATTGGATTATATTCACCAGAATTATAAAACATTACATGTCCCTTGTTAATTAAAAGAAAATACCACTAATTTGTGAGGGAAATGTATTAATAAATAATGCCTGACAATGACTGATATATTTAACTTCAGGACATCTCTGACTACATTCATGCAGAAAATCAAACATTGTTACTGTATCAATTTATATATTTACCAAAGTAAAAGCCCCTAGAAGTGTATGATTCACCCTTTTCCCATGGTCTGATGTTAAAAAAGTTAACCACAAATTGTAGTATCGAATCACAATACTTGCAGAATTACAATACTTATCGAATAAGTATTGTGATAGTATCGAATCCGGAGATATGTGTATTGTCCCAGCCCTATTGGACAACAATTATTTTACTCATCTTGCATGAGTTGTTATGAATACCATGGTGCTCTCCGCAACCATAACGGCTGGAAAGTGTTGCTATGGCATGTCATCACACCTTCTAGGCAGCATGTTGTCTGCTTCAATTAGAATTGGGCTGCATTGACATCCAGTGAATATTCCCTAAAGCTCTGACAGGGGCAGGAAACGACCATCATACAGTGTGTCACCACAGGCACTTTGTTGATCCTGGCGCTAGAGCCCGGATTAAAAAAAAACCTTGAGAGAGCATGACAGACATTCAAAGTGGAAGTGTGGCGGCACAGAGGAAGGAGAGGCGCGGTTTTTGCTGAAAGACAATCTCTAATTAATTGAGTGGGAAACTGGCTCGGCAGTACCCAGAGACAACATGTTCTTGGACGCCTCATGACTGACATCAGGAAACAATAAAAGCAGGAGTGTCAGTAAATTACGGAACTTGTCATACTTGGCTTCTTGTTCACCTCTGCCCCCCCCCTCCACCACCCCTCCGTCTCATACTGAATCAAAGTCTTTACAGTTAAATGCAATCCATATTTCAGAGAGATATGTTGTTCATTCACATCTTGACCTTTGTCAGCCTGTGGTAAGAAAGAATCATGAATATCTGACAAAAAGCCTGTGCCATTTTTTCTCTTCACTTGAGGCATACAAACAAGCATTCATGATGAAACAAACCAAATATAAGTGTTACACCTACCTATAAAGATGTTAGTGCTATCAAAACACGCTGTCTTTATTTGAAGCAAACAAGATGCTGTCATAAAGGGCAACAGCGCGGCACACGGCATTTTACAAGGAAAATTTAAAGGATGCACCTGCTGTGAAAAAAATAATGCAAGAACAAAAACAGGCCAAAAATAAATCTTACATGTATATATATATATATATATATATATATATATATATATATATATATGAGTTGAAGTAATGTGTGCTCATCTCCTTTGACTGCAGACTGAGTGCAGTCTTTAATAATAAATCCGGACAGTGATAAAGCACTGTTTGGAGGACATCTGAAGCATTAAACATACAGTTGTATCATTTAATTCTATTCAATTGCAAAAGATTGCACTATATTGCATCTTACTTATGCACTAATATATTATTTTTTTTTATCTTCCTCGCTTCAACTTGTAAAAGACTAATGATGGAACTCAGCTTATTGCACATCTTTTGAATGGATAACATATGGCTAGTTACTGAACTGAAGCATTATTTAAAACAAATTCGAAAATAGGAAATAAATTTGGGCTTATATTGACTACTGATTTGAGAATAGCTTATTTGCAAAAAAATGTATCTGTGGATATTACTTTTATTTTTAGTACTACTAGGCCTGTCATGATAACTCTTTTTGTTGGACAATATTTTCCCAGAAATAATTGCGATAAAAGATATCATTGTAATTTTAAGACTATTTTATGCCACTGATATAATAGTAATATACTGTATGTTCAGGTATTGGAATTGGAATGTGAAAAAAGAAATAAAATATTCAATACAAATAAAAAGAATAATAAAACCACACAACCAAAACAAAAATACAATGGACTCTTGAGCTCTGTTTACAAAAATGTGCAATATCTGCGCAATGCCCAAGTCTTATAATGATAGGGAAAACCGTGCTGCTTATTCTGGCATCATGTTGGCTAAAATGTTGGTGACATTCTTACGTCAAAAAACACAGATGTAAACACAACGAGCAATGTCGTGGTCAGCAAAAATGATCGAGGTCACATTTGTCCATATATATCGTACGATAAGTCGATAATGTAAAAATGATCGAGGTCACGTTAGACCATATACTGTATATCTTATGATTAGTCAATAACGTAAAAAATAGCGAGCTCATGTCCATATATTTTACGATAAATCAATAATGTCAAAATTTATCGGGGTCATGTCCATATATTGTACGATAAGTCGATAACGTAAAAATGATCAAGGTCAAGTCCATATATCATACGATAAGTCAATAACGTAAAAATGAAGAAGGCCATGTCCATATATCGTACGATAAGTTGATAACATAAAAATGAAGAAGGCCATGTCCATATATCGTACGATAAGTTGATAACGTAATTAAAGTGACAGGCCTAAGTTCTACTTTCAGAAGATTACAGTTTGTGATAAGCATCCCAGTATGACATACAGTAGATGAGATGTTCGGGAGAATCAACCCCTCATATATTCTGTACATTTGTGAGCTCATAATTATTGTTTTTACACGTACTGTGTCAGAGAGGTGATGATTCAACTGTCATTTATGTAGCTGCAGTTTATGCTTATGTTGTACTGAGTTACAGTACATTATATTTTAGTAGTAGCTGCAGTAAGCCTGTCACGGGCAAATGGTATTGGGTACAATGACAAATAATGTTAAAATGTGTGTAGGATTTGTTTTTGTTTTTAAGTTATATATAGACTGCTTTGATGCTGTACTAAAAAAGCAATATTGTAATAATAATATACCATATAGCCAAAATCTGAAATAACTTATTAGGACAACAAAGTCACACCCATCTGTTTACTGACATTTTCAAAGAGCAAGGGAGGGTTTCAGCATCTGTTTGGCATTGTCCCAACAATTTTAATGATTGATTATTTAAAAATGACATTTAATTGGCGGAGCTCTAATCAAGAACATACCACATATCCATTGTCAAATTAAAAGGTGTGAGATGAAGAGTCTGTTGGTTCATGATTAATTATAGATTAGTGTGACTCATGAAAGCTGCACGTGTTAAAGTTCTGAAATAAAAAAAAAATATATATATAAAATTCTTGTTGTGCACAAAAATACCCTATAAAAAACCTTTCTTTCCTTTTAGCTTCAAGGTTTTCATTCATAGATAAAGATGCAACATCCATCATTGTGGCAGTCTCACTATATACAAGGATACAATATTTATCCTGCAGAAGTCCGACCAAATGTTTAATTTAGAGTTACATCATTTTTAAAGTTTACATTATTATTATTTAAACTCTGTTGTTCCATTGCTTCTGCTATAGTGTCCAATGAAAGCCTCCACAGCCATAGGGCTAACAATACTTGGTGGTTACTTCAACTTCCATCACATTCACTCTGCAGTCATCCAGTTGTGCGTGTCAACTTTCACACAGTACATCTTTCATATGTAGTGAGTCACTCAGTTCTGCTATTTTTGCCCATATTCCCACAATGCATATTTGAATAAAAGGACGAAATGAGAAAAAAACTCATGGTTCCCACTCACTTTAGGTTTAGACCACTCACTGTACCGTATAAACTCGGCTTTGCATGAATGTGTAACGTGATACTATAGTTATTGAAATAAGAGGTGGAATAATGGACAGGATGCTCTCTATGACATGTTAATGTTTGTCAGTGATACATAAAAACAGTTTTGTTTCAGAGTGGAGCAGAAATGACAGAAGCTTTATCTAAAACAAAGATACAAATTAACATTTTTTCAAATTTAAATGAAGAATTTGTGTTTCTCCCTTTATGATTCCAGTTGTTTTCACGGTGCCTGTGAAATACAATTCTTCATGGAATAAGCTGTTGTGTTTGGTGCCACTGATGTGAGAAGACAGCATTGATTTTAATGCTTTGATGAAGGATGAACCTTTCATTTTTAGTCATTTGTTCCACCACTCGTTTGTTAGGGATGACTTGACTAATACTTCAATTGCTGGTTGAAAAGGATACGATACAACAACATCGTTTTGATCTACTTTAGTCAAATCTATTGTCAGAAAAAATAAGTACTCTGGAGGGTAACAGCCCATTTACAACAACCAATCAAAGTAGTGGAGACATCAACTGCTGTCTCTCCAATCCCTGCCCTTAAAGTGTAAATCAGCTCCAGTTGAGCTAAAGCTTGTACGCATGCTGCTTCATGCTAACATGACTGCAATTTTATATGCGAAAAAAAGCTTTCTCAGAGGATTGCGACACCACCTGATTCGACTGTTATCAGGCCATTAATTAGCCATTATCAGTTGCTATAAGCACCATAGAAGTGGGTGATTAGGGACCTACTGCGCCTACTACATTGTAAAAGTGAAAGTGAAACTTAAAAGTAACATGTTGCAACATGTTAAATTGAATGAAACATCACGTTTTGAACACTTTAGGTGTAGGCAACAAAACTACAACTTCTTTAGGTTTAGACAAAAAAAACAGTTGGTTAAGTTTAAGGAAAAACACAGTTTTTTGGGTTAAAATAACTACAAACACAAAGACAACTACACATTGTTAGTTTCACATTGGATGCACTAGAGGTTGCTGTCATGTTCTTTTATACCTTCTTCAGCTGATCTACCATGTGAATAGATGATAAAACCTACTAGTGGGTGTAGCAGCCCTCTACTAACCCACATCTATGGGGCTTATAGCGACTGATAACGCATCTTTAATAGCCTGACAACAGTGTAGTGGGCTGGCAACACAGGCATTCCTACAAAGTCATTTACCAGTTCCGCATTTTCTGTATTTATATAACTATTTTAGCATAATATTGTGGCACAGAAGCAGTACTTATGCTAATGGACGACTGCTCTGATTAGCATAATGATGCATCAAAACAACCATTAAAAAAGTACAGCAAAGTAAGGCATGGGTGGGCCTGTTAACATTTTTTTTTTTTTTTTTTTGGAAACGGAGAATGGATGCTTAATCACAGCAAGAGAGTGGTTTATAGTGGTGCAGATGCATCTTATTTGCTCCTGTGTTGTATTTACTTGGTCACTCCATATTCTTACATTTGCATCACTGGCTTTTTTATGGTGAAAGCGAGGTGAGGAAGTCAGACATCTTGATGCTGGAAAAGTGCTGATAATTCTTGGCTGTATCCGAAGTCACTCGCTAATCACTATATAGTGGACTATATTAATGAGCTTTCCATTTTGTAGTGCTGTCCAAATGTAAAGTGGGAATTATTATATCCTATATAGTGGCTTACAAGTATCCAACAATGCATCATGAAAAGTAGTGGACAACGATGGTCACTTACTGAGCACTATATACCATCATGCATTGCGCTGAAGAAAAAGTGGCAGACTAACGAGAGGAAAGAGCAGCACGATTTAGACAAATCCATGAGTTGTGGCGCAAAAATAATGCATTCAATGAGATGCAGAGCAGCACATCACAACACAAATGTACTATGTATTAATTAATTTGAAAAAAATGCTCTCACATCCACAACAGCCGTTGATTCTTACCTTTCACAATAAAAGCCCTAGACATATATGCTCCATCACTGTTTACCAAGGGGAACTTAAATTCACTCAGAGCATTTCGCTAAGAGACAACTCAACAAAATAGCTTACATATGTATTTATGGATGTGCATATGGATGAATGGATGGATGGATGGATTTTTCACACACAAAAATACATGTCATCATTTATTATGGATGGTCTACCAGCAGACATTCATCTGAAATGTTTTAAATGTAAGATAGCAATGACGTAATTAATGGCGCAGAGAAAAGAATGACCAGAGTAGTGTCTGAAAGTGTTTTTTTTTTCATTTTGCAGATGAGTTCACTATATAGTCCTCTACATGCTGTAGAACTCCCTGGATAGGGACTAGGGAGTAATGAACGAGTGAATGATTTCGGACACTGCCATTGTGTTGTGGATGGATTGAAAAACTAGAATTACCGCCTCACGGTTGTATGCCTCTGCCAACCAGTCAAGTTGCAGTTAACATCCATGTCTGTCCAAAATGTCATCACTTCATCATTTTAACCTATTAGACAATTGTGTGAAATTGCCATAATTAGCTAATTAATTCTCAAATCATGGCCAAAAGGTTCAGTTCATTCTTGAGTCCAAGTAGACTTTTCTGCTAAATTTTAAGAAATTCCCTCAAGGCGTTCCTGAGATATCAAGTTCACAAAAATGGGACGGACGTGAGGTCACAGTAACCCTTGATCACCAAAATTGAATCAGTTCATCCTTGAGTCCAAGTGGATGTTTGTGCCAATTTTAAAGAAGTCCGCTCAATGCATTCTAGAGATATCGCATTCACAAGAATGGTATGTATGCCGAAAACATAATGCCTTCGGCCAGAGCTGTTGCCGGTGCGGAGGAAAAATAAAGCCCTAACAAGTCTAAACTAATGATTGGTGCAACTGTTTAGAAACGATAAGGGTTGGGAAACACAGTATGAGCCAAATGACTAGGGGATCATCCTCACCATGATGATCTCATTTGTCTTTTGGCCATAATACTATCATATTAAAATTAATTAGCACATGATCCTACACATGGAGAATTTGCATTAGAGCATCCTACATTATTTACAAAAGACCATTAAACATTTCCTGAGACATCATTGATTGAGTCTATGCCACACTGTTCTTTGTAGAGCCGTGCTCAGCTGACTGATAGTGGTGCACCATGAGGGCCTCAACAGAAAATGCTGGCAAGCTGCAAGGACTGGGGGAGACTTTGATCCAATAATGGAAATTCCCCCATGAATGACTTTGTGAAGCGATTTTTGTCTTCCCACACAGTATTGACTTATTCTCTTTCATTCTGTACATGGTGTTCCCACACAGAAACAGTGCCGCATGATCTCATCTACTTGGATATGATATATTTTCAGGGGATGTAAGTAAATGTTATTACATCTAGATCGCCATGTGGCCCAGCAGGGTTTATGAATGTCCATATGTGTCGCATTTAGAAGACTGCCTCCTCTGAAGAACAACTTGTCGAGGCTACCAACAAGGGGCTTCCATGATTTACATGTTGCAGTAGCTTTTTCATTTGTCCGGTTCATGTGATTTACCAGTGATAGATGAGTGCCCGAGGGCAAACACCTGGTAAATAAACCTTCATTAAGGCTGTCTTCGACCTTACAGGGAGAAGCTGCACGATTAACAAATGACATACTATTGATTCTGGCATAAAATTGTCAGGGCTGCAAAGGACACACTGCTCGTATCTTAAGAAATAGGGTAAGGAAGTAGTATTTATAAACTGCATTTTTAGTCTTTGGAAAGGGTAAGCATTGTTGACCCATTTGTCAACATATTAGTTCTTTAAAAGCAAATTTTGTACAGTCCCTAAAATGGGACATAGTCTCTAGCGGAGTCATACTTGATTGATTAAATGTTTGCTTAATTTAATGTATGTCTTATTTTTCTGTGAGTATCAATATGCAGATGAAATTACTATTTACTTACAAAATATATCTAGCATGACGCTTACACAGTTTACTAAATTAGGTCGCTTGCTAGCTATAGCTAATTAGCCCGTAAAGAGCACACAAAGCACACCACCGTTTGTGTAGATTAAAAAAAGTGAAAGTCTGATTAAATGTATATTCTATGAAGCATTTTCCTAGCCAGATTATCAGGCAGAGTTGCCATTTAATTTCACTTAATTTATTCAGCCTGACATTGTTTTCTAGTTTCTTATTGGGAGAGGGTATGCTATTTTATTTTGTTCTAACCAATCAGTAGCGAGGGATATATGCGCCCTGCCAACATAATTTCTGTCTGACACGGAAGTTGCACTTGCTAAGAGCAGTTAAATTAACGTTTTATACACGAAGATCAAAGAAATACAGTATGTCCAATTAAGAGTTGTTATTTAAGTCGTCCACGCTTGTCGACATTTTTGTATCCATTTTACTGTCACAATTTTCCATGGAATTAGCTATGTAGCAAACCAACTATCCAGTCATCATTCTTATTCCCATCATCAGTCTTAAATACAATGCTCAATGGGTCATTTATTTTTCCCAACAGATGGAAATACCCATTAATGCGGACACAACACCAGGCACATAAATCGCTGAACAAATCAGAGATGCACTGATACAGAAGTCCAGAACTAGGCTAGCATTTTCTACCACAGCACATGTTTTACGTCACAGGGCATTGCTCTGTCAGCAAATTCCATACCAACATCTGTTTAGTACGCTTAAACAGTAGGTGAGAAGATTTTTTTAGTATGTCTGAAAGCTTAGTATGACACCAATTACGCAAATTGCATACCATTGCCAGTGAATTATTACAGTATGCAATGCTGGACACTACGGTGACATAAATATCCCACAATGCAAAGCGGTAGTGATGACAACATTCATAACGGACATTGATGGCAAGGAGGGTCTCAGGAAGTGATGACTCAAATTACTGCTCAGTGCGTCTGAAAAGATACATACTACTGTTTATTCACACAAAAGTATGTTGGAACCACATAGTATGTGATTTTGGACAAAGCCATTGTTCCGGGCCAATGTGAAAAGAAGGAGCAATACCACATATTAAGGATGCTCATTTTGAAAAATGTTCTTAACCGATAACCGACCCTCGTTAACCGATTATTAACCGTTAACCAACAAGATTTGTGCCTCACGCCAGCTGCAGTGTATAAGCACAACAGACAACTGAGAACCCAATTCATCCATCCGGGAGCGTTAACTTGCAGCTACTTTCCCAGTAAAAATCCAAAACAACTAGGCAACCAGAAACCTCCAATCATCTACAGTGCATTACATGCTTCGGATTTGCATGTTCATGTTCCTTGGGGGGGCGGTATTAACAGTTATTTCTTTGGGGAAGGCAGGCCCCCATAATCTGAGACCACAGAAGTCGTGTTCCTGTGCTGCCTCTGTATTATGCAGCGGCTTGACGGAATGAAAGAAAAAAAAAAAATCCCAGGCCTTTCATGGTAATGAGGAGGCAAGGCCCAGTAATAAATCAAACAGACAGAGATACAATTGAAATCCTGTATGAATTTCAACCACCAAAAACAATTGAAGATAGTATAGAAATGAATCTTAATCCTATGCTCCAGTGCACCGCAAAGGACTACCAAGAAAAAAAAGGTGGGATGCTATTTTGGATGGCCTGAGCTGTTTGCTTTGCGCTTGTTTTATTTATTTTCACTTCAATACTGGCATTGGCCCGATTTCTAAACACAGCGGTGTAAATACTGCAGGAAATCCGAGGGGCTATTTTGAAATTCTGTTATAGTGCTGCTAAAAAAAAATGTCGATACCATCAGCAGAGAGGCTATGTAAAAATATCCAAGTGACTGTTCCGAGCTAATGGGTTTGGATAAAATTAGGTGCGTGTTAACGGTGCATCGCTTTAGACTCACTGTCAATGTTCCCACATGTCCGTCAACTTAATGATCACACCGTAGACTGTCTAACAGAGATAGCTGCATATCTTTCATCAAGTATAGAAACATTCAGTGAGGCAACTGACGTTCTTGACAAGCAGCCTTATACGCACTTAATATACAGTAAATATGATCTAGTACAGAATGACTTCTTATGATGACATCTTTTATATGCCATATCGTATAAGTGATAGCCTTAATGTTATATGGCATTTAAAATATTTGATGGACTGGACTGTTGGCTTCATTATTGTTGCTGATAGTGTCAGAATAATCAGATCTTTTTCCATAATAGTGGAAAGCAAACAGTCAATATATATATATATATATATATATATATATATATATATATAT
>CAKAOI010026863.1:0-17460 GCA_916701655.1 Sebastiscus albofasciatus
TGAATTGTGCCCTGAATTCTCCGCGGCGGCGACGATGGATTCTTTAACTGTGGAATTTCATATTTTAGCATTCATTGTCATACATTACATTTTCCTCCCGACAAAAAAGAAGGACCAGGGGGGACGGGGGGGGGGCACCATGTTCTTAATCACTTAAATCCACACGCAATCTGGCTCAGCCATCTTAGCCAAGGCCGCGGATCCATTAGTCCCTTCTCATTTCAGGGGGCAGAGCTGCCAACCCATTAGTTCTGCTATGCTCCGCCAGATTTCCATATCCTTCCATTTCAGCATTTTCTGCACAGAAAATGGGAAAAGTTGGCGGATTAATTCAAACTAATCCTCCATTTTTCTATTGCCTTTAATTACTTGTTCTGGCCTGTGACACTGTGAATGGTCATCAGCAATAAGTTGACTGAGCGCAGGGTCCCGTCTGATTGTTAAAGAGAAACGGTCTTGTGTCTGTGTTGCAGCGTATATCTTGAGGCACTTTCAGACTTCTTCATGAAGAAATCTTCAACTGGATGTCTTTTGTCTCACTATTGAGCCACGTTAACGCCACTAGAGTCGCCTCTTGTCCCTTTTGATGGATTTCCACTCCTGCAGAAAAACCTATTTTCTCATTCCGTGGACCTTTAGTTCAATTTAACTCTCATCGCTCATTATAAACAGACTAAATTCAGGCTGAACAGTCGACTGATCTCGACTGGTTGGAGGCTCCCTCACTCCACCCCCGCGCTGCTCTGATTTTCGTACCTTCAGCTCAATCCTTCTTTCTTGTTCTCTATCTGCAGTGAGAAGATTGAACACGACTGAGGAAATATGGCCTCTGAGAGCCGCTGTAACCCCCCCACCTCTCCTCCTCTCCTCCTCCTCCTCCTCCTCCTCTGCTCCCACTTCCACCCCCCAGCAGTCACAGCACACAAGTCAATGTGACCGCTGAGGCAGAGCAGCCTTTTCATACCGCTAACGTTCAAAGCAGGCCCAAACGACCCGATGAAAGCAATCTAATACCACAAATTAGCCTGTCACTTAGCCTGGATTATAAGCCTCACGAGGGCCACGGCTAAAATAACTTGAGCCTCGTTGTTCCGTGATGTAAAACAGCGGAGAGAGGAGCGTAACCACAGAAAAAAAAAAAGCAGGTGCAATTTAATTTTAAAGCCTGTGTGCTCGGCTCAATCGCCTCGTGTAATTAAATTGATCCCCCCCTCACACACACTTTTCCCCTTTCTTCTGGCCGTTCTGTCCCAGCAGCCCTCGCCAGCCGTCGGAGAGAGAGAGGAGCAAGCAGGGGCCGCCTCCGGCGCTCGCCGCTCTGACACGCGAGAGAGGTCGACACGAAAGAGCGGGAGATAACGGGACGCGAGGCGCCGTTGATTTATGGCCGGTGTCGGTGGAGCTCGTCATTCACGCCGCCCGTTCATGACCGCCGTTAGTGTTGTAACACAAAGACGGGCAGAATGTAAATACAACCCGCTCAGGAGGGTGAGGATCAGTGATGATAAGCTGGCACGGCTGTCATCTCTCTCTCTCCAATTTCTTTTTCTTCCTGTTCAGCTCTCACACACACACACATACATTTCTCTACTACAGTTACAAAGGCATTTCATCACTTCACCTCAGCGTTAGTTCTAATGGAAATGACCCTAGATCAGTGTTTCATTGCCCTCTCTGGTTGATGGTTGTGGTCAGAAGAGTGCTCTGTTGCACCTGTAACCACACCCAACAGTGATGTCACAGCGTACCGACACATCCTGGAGTACAGCAAGGCCTACTGAAGGAGGTTGGGCCAGCGTCATCAACGCGTCATCATATCTTTGGGGGTATAAGACATGCACAGTAAAATCTGGTCTGCCCTCGCCGAAATTGAGCCAATCGCAACGCACAACCGCAGCTTCATACACTGTGCATGCGTTATACCCCATACCCCAAGACTGATGTCCACCCGTGACCCAGCCTCCTTTCATCAGGCCTTGGAGTACGGAGCTGCAAAGTTGGTACTTTGCATGGCAGTATGAATGTGTGTGTGAATGCTGACATGTAGTGTAAAACGGTTTGAGCAGTCGGAAAACTAGAAAAGCGCTCTTTAAATGCGAGTCTGTTTACCATTTACCATTCTTTGGCTAATATCGTAAATTTAATATCTTTGGGTTAGGGGCCGATGGTCAGAAAAACAAGACTTCATTAAGACGTCACCTTGGAATTCAACATTTTCTGACATTTTATAGACTAAATGATCATCAATCAGTCAACATAATAATCAGCAGATTAATCAATAATCATTATATAATGAGTATATAATGATTAGCTGCAGCCTTGAGAATATCATCCAAGTAGGAAAACACACTTTGAAACTCTGTCCAGCATTTATTATTTACTTTTAGTTGTAGTTCTGCGTTCCCCTCAGCCTGTCTCATCTATCTTATTTCCTACATTTCCCAGAATGCTTTCCAGAGAAGCAGCGTGAAGTCGCTGCAATCAGCTGCAGGTTTTACACAGAGAAAGACAGTGATGGCGAGAGATTTCCCAGCTGACCCCCCGACTCAAAAACCCCCAACCTGTCTGCTGCAGCTGGTCTTTTTCTCCTTGTGAGGGTGTATAAATTGGCCTCTATGGCTCTTCTAACAACGGTTCTTCTCCAGTCTGAGTGTTAAACATCAGTGCAAAACGGCATCTGTAGAAAGGTGGTTTTCACAGTTGATGTTTTAGATCACAGGAACATTTAAACACCTGTAGTTGCTGGGAATATCTGTCACGTTATCTGTGTTTGCTCAGTTAACGCTCTCTATCCCACATACAGCCGATGTCTACATGTGTATTAACGGTGACAGCGGAGTTGATGAGGACTCTGTGTTGTTCATGGTTCAGTGTGTGATGATGTAACTTGTGCTACTTTGTCATGAAAAGTCCTTCACACATGGGTGCTAATACCACGTCATAAATGAATCCCTACTTCCTTGGCTCTGCTTTGACATAAAACCTGGGTGGGAGGCAGCGTTGGCTAACAGATATATAGCAGAGAGCTTGGGAGCTAATTAAAGAGAATCATAATCGCCTGTCAACTTCTCTCCTGTCGTCGGTGCGCCGCTGAAAAGTTTCATTAGACGCCCTAAAAATAGATTTTTTCCCCCGTGCTCCGACACCTCGCTCCTCACCTTTTCTTCTCATCAAAGCGTGCGAGATCCGACTCTATTCATGTTCCATCCCACTCCACCCTCCCCGCGTTTATTGGCTGCAACTAATCCGAGGTGGGAATTTCTGGAGTTTCCGATCACACAGACAGAAGGAAGGAAGGAAGCGCGCCGGGGCTGAGCGCCGCTGAGCCTGTCACCGAAAGAAAGCATTTACGTTGACAAGAGAGACGGAGTCGCAAAGGAGGAGGGGGAAAAAAAAGAAGGGAAAATTGCTCTTAAACATGACGAGGAAACTCGGCGAGAGAACTCACGATCACTGCTTTTCTTTGCTCCTCACAGCTGCGCAGTTCACGTCTGAATTTAGTTCTCTCCTTGTTCGTACCTGCTCACTTTATTTTCCTATTTAGCTTTACAAAGAGGCGAGGCGGCTGCAGCCTTGACAGCTATTTCACACGTCTCACGGAGCGCGAGCGGATGTCACAATGTTTTGATTGACACTCTCCTCTTCTGTGGCTCTAAGTGTTTATATACCTTCCCTCAACTCCGTGTTGAACCTGGATACAAAACCCCTCCGTCTCTGTAAAAACACAGCAAGGATTTAAAGCCAATTATACCAGTTTAAACTAAAAGAAAACCCCTTATTTTACTCATAACGTAGCCTGTTATTATTTCACAGAGCGAAGAAAAAGCTCCTCTATGTGTGCTTTAACTGAAAGGTAAGAGAGTATCCAGAGAGCTTTGACACGTACAGGCACAAGACTCAGGCGCTGTTTGTTTAATAATGATGATAAATGGCGGGCTACCTCGGAGCGTAATGTATTCCCACTCTCCTATGTGATTTCTTTAAATCGCTTTTCTTCTTTATTTTGTAAAAAGAAGTCGACCCCGCTGTGAATTTGAAATGAGTAGCAGTCGTGATACAGTAGCGGGCGATCAGTCCCCTCTCCACACTGCAGCAGAGATTTAGCTGTAATTTGATTGTGTTTGTGGTTGTTTGTGCATATAGAAATGGCATCAGCCCCATTGTAAAGCTGCACCCCTAAACATAACTAATCTCATTTGTTCTTGCAAAAGTACATTTTTTCTCTCAGGAGACTCTCGCCGCGGAGACATAATCAACCAAGTCGAGGATATTGTATTACAGTCAGACTAACATTAAAGGCCCTCAAAATCTATTCTCTCATTCAGCTTCTTAGTGTGACCGATGGGTTCCTACGTGATAGGGATGTGCATTCCAAGCAGAAATACTATTCAAATTAGTCGATTATTATTCGAATAATCGCCGCTGGTATCATATGAAACTAGAAAACCTAACGAATCCATCGGTATCAACCATGTCATACTAGCTTGTCGCGAAGGAGGTTAAATAACGCTTCAAATTTACGCTTAATTTTGGCGAGAAAAAACTGTCATGGCCATTTTCAAAGGGGTCCCTTATCTGTCCATTTGTGATGTCACAAATATACAATATTTAGACCATTAGGCGGTTTTAAACGTAAACATTCTAAATGTGTCCCAGTTTAAATCTTGTTGCAGTGTATGTGAATAACATCAGCCGACAGAATGTAAACATGGACCCAAACTGTTGCCTAGCAACGCAATTCTGTTGAAATGAGCTAAAACGGAGCGTTTCAGACAGAGGGTGAATACAGGTATATTCAGGCAGACAGTATGAGGAAAATAAAGTGTTTTTTGAACATTAAAGCATGTAAACATGTTCTAAGAGAAACACAAAATACAAGTATGAACCTGAAAATGAGCATGATATGGGACCTTTAATGAGTACATAATAAATCTTTCTATAATAGATTAAAAAAAGCAGCTAAATGCAGCACATATAACGTGAAGACTGCAGTCCTCCTATCTGTTCTCTGATACAGAATGCAATTTCTCTACTTGTTATCAAACTGGGACAAAAATAAAAAATGGCATTTAATATTCTGATACATGTTAAAAAATCAGAAAAAAGGGCCGTGACTCAGCTCGGGCTTATCACACGACTGACAGCCGAGTCGAGGGACAAACTCAGGTTGCCATGTCCCGTTATCCCCCCTTTTATCCCGACGAACAACTCCCGGTATGTTTTAATAATCAATTTTTGTGAGACGGCAGAGAGACAATAAGCTCTGCAGCCGGCTGAATTGAATCAAATCAAACATCATTAGAAACCTGCTACAGCGTGAAACAGTGACCCACAAAGCTGAAATCCAATCAGACCGAGAGCTTCCTGCCGACTCCCACGCACCTGACTGGCTGTCAGGTATAAATATAATTTCTCATACATCATTTATTTATTACCCCTCCGTGTTGTTCCGCAGTCATCGAGCCGACACACTCGTCCACAGCGACGTGCGGCGACAGAGGGATTCTCACACAAGGACGCCGAGGCTGTCACACGGAGGGGGATCAGACCCGTGTCCTTCCAGTCTCGGGACGGCCTCCGCGAGGACACGCCGAGACCACAATGTGACACCGAGATATTATTTTAGAAGAGCTGACAAAAAATGCCACTTTGGTGATTTAACCTACTTCAGACCTTGATGCCGTTTTGACAGGTCGACTTCATTTCCTGCACGTCCTTCATAAAACTGTTTGGGTTTATGAAATCTGACACTTAACTGTGTATTTTCTGAACGCTGTGCGCTGTTTTTTGACTTTTACTTTAGTATGGAAGCTAACGATAACTGATATTTTATTATAAGCAATTTGTTAGTATTTTGTTGTGGAAGAAAACAAGGACGTGGCATCTCCCCTTCCAAGTTTAAGGTGCAAAATCAAGCCTCTGAAACACTTTTAGATCATCATGGGACATTTCTCATTGACCAGAATTAATTTATTTAAATTAATATTTATGATATATTGGTAGGAAACAGTCACTGGTCTTTTATTCTGCAAAGAAAATGCATTTTCACTGATGGTTTTCCATTGTTTTGTATATGTACATGACACTGACACAGAGTCAGATCCTTTACTTTAGTAACAGTAGTAATACAACAGTGTACAAATACCAGCATAAATTAATTTTTCAAAATTTGACTTAAATAAAAGTACAGAAGAACTACCACAAAATGTACTAAAAGTGTCATCATACATAAAAGTGTCATAAATGACACTCCTTTTGTAGATTGTTTCTATTTTGTTAAGTAAATATTTATGATATATTGGTAGAAAACGGTCAATGGTCTTTTATTCTGCAAAGAAAATGCATTTTCACTGATGGTTTTCCATTGTTTTGTATATGTACATGACACAGACACAGAGTCCTTTACTTTAGTAAAAGTATTAATACCACGGTGTACAAATACCAGCATAAATTAATTTTTCAGAATTGGACTGAAGTAAAAGTACAGAAGAACTACCACAAAATGTACTAAAAGTGTCATCGTTGGGGTTTTGTTTTTGTCCCGATACTCCTTTTGTAGATTGTTTCTATTTTGTTGGGGAAGAAGATAAGGACGTGGTATTTCCCCTTCCAAGTTTAAAGTGGAAATTAAGCCTCTGAAACAATTTGTGACTGAACAAAGTTCATGTATGATTAGTTGTATTTTGAATTTTTTATGATAAATTGGTAGAAAACAGTCAGTGGCCTTTACTTCTGCAAAGAAAATGCATTTTCACTGCTGGTTTTCCATTGTTTTGTATGTGTATGTGACACTGACACACTGTTTTTAGATCCTTTACTTTAGTAAAAGTATTAATATACCACAGTGTACAAATACTAATACTTTCAAAATTGGACTTAAGTAAAAGTACAGAACCACAAAATGTACTAAAAGTCTGATGATTGATCTTTTTTTTAATCCTTTTGTATGTGACACTGACTCACTGTTTTCAGATCCTTTACTTTAGTAAAAGTATTAATATACCACAGTGTCCGGTAAACATAAAGCTTTTAAAATGTGACTTCAGTAAAAGCACAGAAGTATTATCACAAAATGTGGCAAAGGTATGATAATTCATTTCTTTTTAGTCCTGATACTCTTTTTTATAGAAAATGTGTTTCTATTTTGTTGGGGAAGAAGACGTGGGTGTGGTGTTTCCCCTTCCAAGTTTAAGGTTGAAGAATATTTGAAACATATTTAGACCATCGTGAGACATTAAAACTCTCCACTGAATCCAGGACGACTGATGTTAATTCATTTTTATCTTGTTTTTTTAATGGAAAATGTCTTCAGTATCATCACCTCCCTGTTGTAATACGTAGAAAGTAAATAAGTGTTGTTTCCCAAAATGTCAAAATATTCTTTTAGGTCAGGGGTTCTCAAACATTTTGGGGCCGGGGACTCATCACAGAGGACAAAATGTACTTAATCATAACACCGGTTAAGCATAAACTTACTACTATTTGTGCTCTTAGATGTTTATTCTACAGCTTTTCAACCCAAATACTTCAGACCTGTTTCATAGTGACTTGAATCAAGAGGAGATAATCCATTATTAGTCCCAGAAACAGGGAAATATGCGATGTTATTGATTGTTAATACCACTTTTATCTTTAAACAGAAGGATATTTTATTATATTAATTGGATTTGGACTCAATTTGACAGCATTTATAGCCTACATTTCAAGTAACAAGACTGGCATAGTCCTAATAATAGACGTATTTAAAGATATTTAAACTTTCAGTCATTGCTTCAACTCAAAAAAAAAAGTTTTTAAAGTCCAAAAAAAATGTCTGAAGATTATTTTTTTAAATTGTCTAAAAAAAGTTTTTTTTAAAAAATATCCGAAAAAATGTCGGAATTTCCAAAAAAAAAAAAAATCCCAAAAAAGAAAAGTCTGAAAAAAAGTTTTTAAAAAAATTGTCTGAAATTATTTTTTTTTTAAAAAAAAATATTTCCGAAAACAAAGTTTTTAAATTTTTTTTTTTTTTTTTAAATTAACTTATTGCTGCTTGTCACAAACATATCAGAGTTTCTATTGGCCCAAAGCTAACGTGGGCGGAAGTAATGGACACAATATGCTTGTTTTATTGCTGCAAATGGTCCCCATCTATATCACTTTTTATGATACAGCAATATTATTATTAATAGCATATTATTTTGCTGAGTATCAAAATGCATACAATTATTCTGTGCCTTATTGTCATTGTAATATTATTGTTTATCATATTATGGAACTGTTAATACCGATGTGTATTTGTATAAGCAGCATTTTCCTGTTTTATTTGCTTATTATGGAACTAATTTGAACTTTTTTTATATACAAAAATACACGTACTTTGTAAAATAAACTATAAAGATAATTTTGTATGAAAAAGAAATACATTTCTCTGAAATCTCTCCAGTTTTCGTGACACAAACATGCTTATTTTTTACTAAAATGTTTAGACTGCACTCATTGATAATTCATAAAGCCTAAAACCAATAGAGCAATTACAGGAAGGCAAACAGGCGGCTGTGTTATGAGATCTTAACTATAAAAAGGTTTCACTGTGATCTGTAGGACTGCTGCTACGCTACGCTGACGGTGCCCCGGCAATATGTTGAAGGTGGGGCTGGACTGAAATAGCATACTGGATCATGAGACGGTGATGCATAGACACTCTGATCAAAAGGAAGACCAGGGGTTGAGACCATTTGGCTGTTGCGGTTTTGATGAGCGCGGCCTCTCAGATAGCATCTCGACGTGTCGTTACGGAAGGTCGTTTTGGTGGTTAACTCTCTGAAAGGGCACTCAGCGTCGGTATCGGGTAACAGCGCTGATATTTGCTCTGCCTCGGCTTCTTCTTGGGGTGAAATTTGAAATCAAGGCCTTTCCCTAGCTCGGCATCGGTTCACGCCGCAGCCAGAAGCGTGCCAATCAGTTTCTCCCCCTTCACATGTGACTCAGAGATTACAATTTATAATCAACGTGAGCAGGTTTTTGCTCAGAACCAGATGGAATCAGATGATTTTTGTTTTGCTGAAATCCAAAGTAATCATTTCTGAGGAACATTAGCACGACTAGACACTGCAATTAAAAGCAACTGGAAAAAATGTGAAGCTCGATTGGTGATTTGAGGGCGTCCGCTCAACCTTGAGACATTAAAAATAGAAAAGTCAGGGGTCTGGGAGTCTTCCCTCAGAAAAAAATTGTGTTTCAGAGACTTTTCTTCCTGCATTCTGGTGACTTTATTAATCTTAAAGCAGCAGTAGGTGAGATTGGAGCAAATATTATTAAAAAAAAGTTATTTTTATTAAAGACAGTAGTGCACGAAACAGGTAATCTGAAAAAAAAATCATGTGCCTCTGTGTCCTCCGGTGCTTCTAATGGCATCTACAAGATTTCACAGACCGGAGGAAAACAACCAATCAGAGCATTGTCGTCTCGGAGCAGCTGTCAATCACTCATGAAATCCGATCGAGCGGTCAAACTAGACAGCGCTGATCAAATATGAATCAATATTCTGTTACTGTAATGCCTATTTCTCATGAAAATGTTTTCAGAAACATCTTGTAGTGTACTGTTTAGCTATAAAATGAGACCATGTTGAGCTCTCAGAAAATACCAAGCACCGCCCACCAGCCGGAGCACAGCCAATAGGAACGCTCTCTCCCTCTGAAATGACCTGTGATTGGTCAAAGTCTCCCGTCACGGGCTAGATTATTTTAAAGCCTGAAAACAGAGCCATGGGGAGGAGCAGAAGTCTCTCAGAACACTTGAATTACAATATGCTGAAAGGTTATTATGGGATTTTTGCCCAATGATGCCAAAAATAGTCTACCTACTGATAAATACTTTTAATCTTACTTACTGATTCTCAGGAAAGAATAGAGAATTATTCGGCCCTCTGGCTGACATTGTGTGAATCTATTGCATATACTAATATTCATTTGTTTTTAGTCATTCTTTCATTCATTCATTCATTGTCCCTTCTTGAGTATTCCTCAGTAGGCTACTCTCCATTTCTCTCTCCGTCTCTCACTCAGTGAAGGTCCTTTCAGACACAACGAGACAACAGCACCACTGCGCTTTGAAACTCGTTATTTCAAAGCCAGACTCTCGGGCGCTGTGCGTTGTGTTGTACGATGAGCACAGTTTTCAAACCGAGTTGTGTCGCAAGCAGATCTCTTCTACCAGTAAACGACATTCGGTGTAGCTGTATTGTTGTCCAGGTGGAAACAGTAAGGCTTCTACATGCTGTACAGTGTCAGAAAAGGGTTGTGATAACGAAAAGGAACAAAAAAAAAGTGTGAAAATTTGTCATAAATTGGGAGAAATACGGGAGAATTGTAAACCCGGGAGGAAACCAGGAGAGGAGATTGAAACCCGGGAAAATTGGGATGGTTGGCTGGTATGTTGGAGGAAGATTCGGAAAGATTCGTGAAAAACACTCAACTGAAATCTGTCAGAAGCCAGCGAGTGAAACAATATTTATTGCATGTAGATATTTCAGAGCTGTCAGGTCCTTGGGTTTGTGATATGGATTACATCCTAGAATTGATATAAACAGCCATCCAAAAATAATCAGATACGAGCAGCAGATCAGAAGTGGGCATGAAGGCCCGAGGAGCGAGCCCAGCCACTTAGAGTCTCTTATGACAGAATTTGGACGGCGACTCACACGGCGGAGTAGCTCGGTGCCGCTGCAGGCTGCTGTATAATGATTTGATTAGCAAGTCGTCGGGACAACGTGCTAAAGCGCGGCTCCTTTTATAGTCCCCGAGTTCATACGTCAACACGGCCCTGACAGCTGTCTTGTCTTGTTTATGAAGTGAACTAAGCGGGATTTGGGGCTGATGCTTCACAGAGCGCGTGACAAAGAGTGGGCACACTCCCTTGTTTCGGCGTGACAGGGTTGAGAGCTCCCCCTCCTCGGCTGTCAGGAGGGAACAGCTGTGTTTTGGCGAATGAGCGATGTTTGCTTCTGCGACGGAGCAATCGGCTCCCTGCAGCCGTCCGAGGTGACAGTCTCTGTCACGGTCCAAGTAAAGAGTGAGATAGAGATGGAGGGGGGGAAAGAAGGGGAGGGTAATCCCTGTATCGAATCCGGCTGCAGAAACAGAGAGGGGGAAAGTCCAGCTTTTTATGGTTTGGTAACACTCCCTGCGCCCGCCCTGCAGTCTCTGTGATACTGTGGATTACACACATGCCTTGTGCATTTCAAGGCAGCATCTTCCTACAATTGAGGGAAACTGAAAATTGAATCTTACACTTTTAAAATGATTACTAGCACCAAAGTAAAACACATTATGGTTTACTACTTAAGCTGCTTTACAGGCGAGATATTTATGGAGAAATGTGGCAGTGTTAGAAGCCTCAAAGGTTCTCTACAGTACGATATCCACAGCATTAATATAGCAGCAAACAACTATTTGCTATGTAAAGATATAGAGGAGTAATGTCTACCTGAGCAGAGAATGAAGTTACTCTCCCTCTGTGTGTGTTGTAATTCGAGCTTCTCTGTGCTTTGTTGACATAGCCGGGCCGGCCGCGCGTGTATTTTAATGCGCTAACGGAGTTATCACAGAAGCGTAGCACCCACCCTCCGGTCTGATCTCTGCTCTCACTTTTGAATTTAGCACCTTTGAAGCAGGAGTTGGGAAAAAATCGATACAGCATAATATCGTGTGACAATATCGTATCAACACACGGACGTCAAGTATCGCTCTTTTACTATACAAACTATTAACCTCTTGACGATCCGACATACGCTATTCTGTCTTTCAGAGGTTGTAGCGGGCTCAGACTTAAAGCTAGAGTGAAGATACCGGTATCATATGAAACTAGAAAACCTAAAGAATCCATTGGCACCAACCGTGTCATACTAGCTTGTCGGAAAAAACTCGAAATAACACTCCAAAGTTACACTAAAGGAAAAAACTAATGTGAATGAAAACTCTGAGATGAACAGAGTGAAAACTGGATCTTATCAGATAAAACAAATGTTGACAAACGCTGCGTAATTTGCAGTTGATAAAAGGTAATAAATCACAATATATCTTATTGCAATGGTCAGCATATCGCAATAAGATCGTATCGTTACTTAAATATCGTGATAATCTGGTGATTCCCACCCCTACTTTTAAGTGACTGAAACAAGGAGGCTTAATGTCCTTCACTCAAAAATATGCAGAGGACTGATTTCATTTAAACTTACATAAGTGAGATATGGAAATTTAAAGCCTCCAGTGCACATACGCTGAAAGTTTCTCAGTGACATCTTGGTGTCCAGCAGTTATGTCTGACCAACATGTCTGAGGGGGATCTTTAACTTCAGATACGTCCCTTTCTGTTCTTGACCGACGGGGTTATTCTAAAGAAAACAAACTGGAAACAACACACTGAGCTCTGCAGCGATCGCTGAACTTCCTCGTCACCTCCGCCCACCACACACTGAGAAGATGACATTTAGTTCACTGATGTTGCTGCACAGTGTTTCTGGCTAATGAAGTCCTCCAAATGAGGTTGTGGTTAGAACAGAAACAACCAAAGTCCAGGCATTCGTTTCAAAAGTAGACAAAAAACATGGTTTAGTTATGTAGAGTGTTGTTCATATTAAAATACTACTTACTTTGTACTCTGTTTTGCAACACAACGCACATGAATGCCTGGACTTTTATGTCCGAATGAGCCACTTCATCTGATCAGACATCTAGACTGCCTACTAGGGCTGTCAATCCGTTCAAATATTAACCGTGATTAATAGCAAATTAACTGCACATTTATTTTTTGTCTGTTCAAAATGTACCTTAAAGGGAGATTTGTCAAGTATTTAATCCTCTTATCAACATGGGAGTGGACAAATATACTTGCTTTATACAAATGTATGTATAAATGTATTAATGGAAATCAATTAACAACACAAAACAATGACAGATATTGTCCAGAAACCCTCACAGGTACTGCATTTAGCATAAAACAATATGCTCAAATCATAACATGGCAAACTGCAGCCCAACAGGCAACAACAGCTGTCAGTGTGTCAGTGTGCTGACTTGACTATGTCTTGCCCCAAACTGCATGTGATTATCATAAAGTGGGCATGTCTGTAAAGGGGAGACTCGTGGGTACCCAGAGAACCCATTTACATTCACTGATCTGGAGGTCAGAGGTCAAGGGACCCCTTTGAAAATGGCCATGCCAGTTTTTCCTCGCTAAAATTTAGCGCAAATTTGGAGCGTTATTTAGCCTCCTTCACAACAAGCTAGTATGACATGGTTGGTATTAATGGATTCCCTAGGTTTTATAGTTTCATATAATACCAGTATCTTCACTCTAGCTTTAAAACTGAGCCCGCTACCACCTCCGAAAGATCGGCGGCCCGTCAGATTTTTAAGAGGTTAATTAAAAATCACAAGTTGCGTTAATGCGTCAAAGAATTTAATACCGTTAAAACTAATTTGTGTCAACACGTCATTATCGCGTTAACTTTGACAGCCCTACTATCTACTTAGAATATTATATTTGTCACCTCCTGTATTTGCATAAGTGAACATATCACCAGCCTTTTTATTTCCATAAATCAATTGGGGTAAAGGTAATCATTGTCTCTTATAAAAATGCATCACTGCACACGACATATTAGCTTATAAACTGTATAATACAAGGTCTGCATGCTGTAGAAATGATTTGCATTTTAGTTACAACCACCTTAAAAACTTGTCCTCATCGTGCAGAAAGCAGGTGAAGGATACATTTTTTTTTTCTCTCCTTTGCATACAACATTTACTATTAATAGGCCAAGGACGACGGAGTCCTTTACTGGCTAATGGAAATTATTGTGGCTTTGTGTAAGCCCATCAAAGCAGGAAAATAAGTGACACAAATGGGACGACTGAGAAAAGAGATCAGAATCGAAATCTACTTGATTTCACCTTTTATATTCAACCTTCCTCTCTCATCTCAACACTATTCTAAAGCGTGACTGTATGAGAAGAAGATACTTAAGATGCTTATCTTTCCCCTATTGATGTTATACAAACTGTAGACGTTTGATACGTTTGAATTTGTTCCAGGTTTGACTGAATCTTAGCTAAAAGGTAGAGAGATGTCTTTTTTTATGTTCTGTCTTGTCAGTGCCAGGCTTTCTGGCTCCAGCTCTTGTCAAACAGAATACTGTAGTCGGTCTAAATCTTTGTTAAGCTCTCACCTGCCTGCGCACACAAACACAGAATTTGTAGAGACATCGGAAATCTGCCACCAGCCAAGTCTCTCTGTCACGGAAAATCAGTGTAGAGATGGCTGTTGGTTAATTATATCTGACAACTGAAACAGAGAGTTAGCTCGTAGTGTGTGTGTGCTGAACATTAGCTGCTGAGCAAGGTGAAGTAACTTTACTTCAGAATCTAGGTTATAATGGGTGATCAGACCGCCTTTGAGTAGTGTTTGACCACAGGAAAGTACAGGTGTAAATGCACCCAAAGCGCATTGAGGACGGATTGTGATCCGATCAGCGTTTTCAATCCACATACAACAACTAAAGCCTCGGCCGCACTGGGAACGTCAGGAGCGTGTGGCAGCTGCGTTACCCACACTGTGTCTCATGCGCGGCTCGGCTGCGTGTCAGCTGTGTGTTTTCTAGAGATTCGAGGTCTCGCATATTTTTGACGCGAGCCGCGTGGTTCACTGTAACAACAGACAGTGAACGTGATCTATTGACTGTATATTGACATCATATCAGCAACATTACTACAGATTAAATGTCTCTCTCTGTTGAAAAAGTTCCGGTGATGATAAAAAGTAAAGACTTAGTTTTAAATCAACAGCAGCAACAGAAACGCAGTTGATGTGAACACCCGACGTGTGAATCACGCAGCCGCCACGCGACGCAGCCACCAGGCGAAGCGGCTGCCAGTCTGCAGTGGTCAGGACCTACCAAAAGTGGTCCAAGGAAGGAAAACCGGTGAACCGGCAACAGGGTCAGACCCGAGGCTCATTGATACACGTGGGGAGCGAAGGCTGGCCCGTGTTGTCTGATCCAATAGAAGAGCTACTGGAGCTCAAACTGCTGAAAAAGTTAATGCTGGTTCTGATAGAAAGGAGTCAGAACACACAGTGAGGAGCAGTTTGTTGCGTATGGGGATGTGTAGCCGCAGAACGGTCAGGGTGCCCGTGCTGACCCGTGTCCACCGCCAAAAGCACCTACAATAGGCACATGAGCATCAGGAGCAATGGAAGAAGGTGGCCCGGTCTGATGAATCACATTTTCTTTTACATCATGTGGATGGCAATGAGTTCGAGATGTCGTCTCGGCCTCCAGATTCTCCAGATCTCAATCCGATGGAGCATCTGTGGGATGTGCTGGACGAACAAGTCCGATCCACGGAGGCCCCACCAGGACTTAAAGGATCTGCTACTGACGGCTTGGTGCCAGATACCACAGCAGACCTCCAGAGGTCTAGTGGAGTCCATGCCTCGACGGGTCAGGGCTGTTTTTGGACCTACTCAATATTAGGCATGTGGTCATAATGTTACGGCTGATGGGTGTATAGAGTATAGCTATATAGAGTTGGTTAGCATGCTAATGAGCTGTTAAAGAAGAGATAGCCCCAATTTGGCTGCCAGGAGCAGAGGAAGGGAACATAACAGAAGGGAACATAACCTGTAACGTTTTTGATGTATTGTTCAGTCTCACTGTCAGAACAAGAGAAAAAAAATATTGGGCAAAGTCTCCAGATTGGGGGTTTGTTCAGTGTGTCTCTAGGCAACAGTAAACCATGTGTTATTATTTCTCCATCGGCAGCAATAAAGTGAAAGCAGACTATGGGTAGTGCTGCACTTTGCCCTGTCAAAACTTTTTTTCCGCAGTTAAAAAAAAACCCTCAGTGAAAAGTGGAACTGCCTGATAATGTTAATTTAATTCATACTGTAACTGTACTCTTAATAGGAAATAGGAAAATTAATGCATTTGCATTATTAACAGAAAATCATGAGTTAAGGAAATCTAATTTGCTTTGTACATAATTTATTATTGGACGGGTGTAATGAGGTGCGGGGACGTTCCTGCTACAGTGCATCAGAGATCAGGTTGGCAGCATCACTGCAGAATAAAAACGCAGCTATTTCTTTTGATTTAATGGAGGTGGGAATTTGCTTGTTACAGTAAAGGTGTTTTCATCTTTGTGAGTGTCTTTTAGAAGCGGCGGCTCCTCAGTCAGTGTGTCCCGCTCGCCAAGGTCAAGCATCGAGTGGAGTCTTTTTTTTTTTACTCATTGGTCTGCTGCCGTTCAATTTGCTTCACGGGGAGAGGACGGGGGAGTGGGAGTTTTCGGTCAGAGATGGGGATTTCTTGCTTCATTCAGTTTTAAACTAATTCACTTTGTACTCTTGAAAGGAAATCCGATGATCTACACCGCCGGCTTACGCGGCCGCGCAACAGAGCCAACTCATAACAAAGGGATAAAAGTCCAATCTCTGGATAAATTTGAGCACACAGAATCCAGGAGAACTACTGAGGTGGCTGCCAGTGAAAAGAATATGCATTATTCCCTCACTAAAGGTGTTCATTTGCATTTGAAAGTGTCCTCAAGTGCAGCGCAATATACTCAGATAGGAAAAACGCTTCTGTCTCTGCTGGCAAAGAGGAGAAGGAGGAGGAGGGATGAAGCACGGCAGACAATCAGAGGATAATTACACATTTCATTTAAGCTTTGGTTTATTAGTATTTGTTTTTCATCTGCTTTCCTCCAAACTTTCCATGTGCAGCTCATGTTTCAATGCTTATGGCAATCATCTGCATACATTATGTGTTTCTCTTCAGGGACTATTCTGTGACTAAAGGTATACATTATACATGAACAATTAAAACTTCCAACCACTGTTCGACAGCTTCTGACTCAGAGTTTGTTTCCTTCCAAAACACTCAACCGGATCTTTATTAAAACCTGCAATTTAACGATCCCAGTGCAATAAAAACTCAACTATTCCAACTTGCAAAATGAATATTAGGGCTGTCAATCAATTGAAATATTTCATCGCGATTAGTTGCATGATTGTCCATAGTTAATCGCAAATTAATCACACATTTTTTATCAGGTCAAAATGTACCTTAAATGGAGATTTATCAAGTATTTAATACTCTTATCAACATGGGAGTGGACAAATATGCTTGCTTAATGCAAATGTATGTATATATTTATTATTGAAACCCTCACAGGTACTGCATTTAGCATAAAACAATATGCTCCAATCATAACATGGCAAACTGCAGCCCAACAGGCAACAACAGCTGTCAGTGTGTCAGTGTGCTGACTTGACTATGACTTGCCCCAAACTGCATGTGATGATCATAAAGTGGGCATGTCTGTAAAGGGGAGACTCGTGGGTACCCAGAGAACCCATTTACATTCACACATCTGGAGGTCAGAGGTCAAGGGACCCCTTTGAAAATGGCCATGA
>CAKAOI010026864.1:0-10361 GCA_916701655.1 Sebastiscus albofasciatus
AGTGTGACTATTCCTATGTCTGTAACCTGCTAAGTCTATTAATCTAGGCAAAAAATAATGTTTATTAAAATGTATGTAAAAAATAAATAGTGCATTAAAACAAATCAGTAAGATAATGTAAAAGAAAGGTGAAAAAACAGCTATATAATGTATCTTTAAACAGTAAATTAACTGTAAAATACTGTGAAATTAATAAAGTTCAACCAGTATTTTTCATTAACAGTACAAAGCTGTAAATTTCAGCAACAGTATAATAATGTTAATTTTACAGTAACATAAAGGCAACCCAGTTCTTTAATGTTATTTTACTGGGAAATTCTTAACAGTGCAGCTGTGGTTTGTCTGTGCAGGGAATTGAATTAAGAGTATTTAAGGAGCAGATTGTTGTGCATGCTGTAGTTGTCTCTCTGCACTCATTGCTGTCTTAATTTCTGCATCAGTGTTTTACAGTTCTAGATGGTTTTAATGCATGTGCATCATAAAATAATAAATAGTGCATTAAAACATATGTGCATCTTCACAGAAGACATGAATAAAGTACTCACCTCGATGTATCTGGAGTCTCCTTTGAGGACAGACAGACTCAACACCAGGAAGAAGAGCTGCTCTCGGAAGGTGCGCTCCATAACGCGCATCTCTGTCTGCAAAAGGCGCACCTGAGAGGAGGAAGTGTGAGCTGCTCTCAGACCTGCAGCTCTGCTTTTTATAGGAACAACTTCTGACATTGGTCTCTGTCACACACCGTGGATCCTCACCCCTCCCTCCCTCTCTTACCCAACCTATTGCGTGGTCGTGACGAGAGCAAGGATGGACAAGTTGAAACAGAGAGAGAGAGAGAGAGATGATGCCAAATGAAGCTCAAACAGCACAAATCAGGTAGCTGCAGTCTCTCCACAGTGCTGATCTTTAAACACCTGACCCATTATGTCAACTTATTTTATTGTCACTACTCACTATTTTGATTCTGAACTGACACTTTTCTGTCTTTTTTGCAGGTAAAAATTGAGCAGATTGTCAAGTGAATCCAGTGGAGGAATACAACTTCATGTTTGACCAAGCATTATTATCCAGCAGAGATGGGGACTTGGACTCAAATCACACTTAAGTCGCACACATGACTCAAGACTTAACTTGAATAAACTTGGTTTGAGAGTCTAGAGCAGGGGTCAGCAACATTTACTATCAAAAGAGCTATTTTAGGCAAAAATAATAAAAACAAAATCTGTCTGGAGCTGCAAAACATTTGAGCATTGTGATGAAGGTAACACAGCCCGTAGAATAAGTATGTATAGTATATAAGTCTAATGCAGTGAGGGCCAAAGTGCAAATGTACGACGGAGTATTAGGGTCACATTGAGGGGGGAAAAAATCTGAGATTTTGAGAATAAAATCATAATATTACGAGAAAAAAGTCATAACTTTACGAGAAAAAAAAGTCGTAACTTTACGAGAAAAAAAGTCGTAATATTACGAGAATAAAGTCATAACTTTACGAGAAAAAGAAGTCGTAACTTTACGAGAAAAAGAAGTCGTAACTTTACGAGAAAAAAAAGTCGTAACTTTACGAGAAAAAAAGTCGTAATATTCCGAGAATAAAGTCATAACTTTACGAGAAAAAAAGTCATAACTTTACGAGAAAAAGAAGTCGTAACTTTACGAGAAAAAAAAGTCGTAACTTTACAAGAAAAAAAGTCAGAAGTTTACAAGAAAAAAGTCTTATGAGAATAAAGTCATAATATTACGCGAAAAAAATCTGAAGTTTACAAGAAAAAAGTCGTAATATTACGAGAATAAAGTCATAACTTTTACATTTACGAGAAAAAAAGAAAATAACACGTAAAATGACTACTTTATATTATGACTTTATTCTCATAATACTATAACTTGTTTTCTCGTAATCCTATGACTTTATTCTCGAAATCTCAGATTTATTTTTTTTCCTCAATGTGGTCCTAATACTCCGTCATACCGTCATACCATAGACCTACAACAATGATAAATAAAATTGAAAATGTAAACAAAAGAACAGTTATTCATTTCCACTAAGTTTTAAAAAAAATACAAACGCAGTCACACCTGCAGGGAATATAGAGTTTCTGATTCATCTCCAGTATTTGGAGCTCCAGGAGTGAATCCATGTAAACATGAGGAGAACGTACATGAAGGTGAGGAAGAGGAGAAGAGGTGTGGACGGTTCGACTGTCTGATAGTAAAACTGGATGAAGTTTATATTCACACAACAGTGACGTCTAACTCATGTAACAACCTGCAGTGATTTCTACAGCATTGACTTCACACCCGGAGTCCATTCGCTAAGCTGCTTTCACGCCTGCCGTGTGTGTGTGACGCCGTCCTGACAAACCCCGGAGCCTTCAGCGCTGTAGTCTGGCTCATTTCGGGGAGGGTGAGAAACCTCGTTGAGTGCCAAAAAAAACACCCAGTTTCTGAAAGACGGTCCCGATGCTTTTGTATCCTGGAGAGGTTGATATGGAGTGTTTGCAAAACGACATGCCAAATTATACATATAATCAGTCATTGATTATCAACTGGACAACATACAAGGTTATTGTGACTGTGTTTCCACCCAGGGGGCAACCTCCGGGTCTGAAAAGTGAAGCCAATGCTGAAGTGCCTTAAACCTGCATTCTCTCTAACAGCCAGCAGGGGGCGACTGCTCTGGTTGCAAAAAGAAGACTATGAGAAAATGAGCCTACTTCTCTCTTGATTTATTACCTCAGTAAACATCGTAAACATGAGTTTATGGTCTCAATCTCTAGTTTCAAGTCTTCTTCAATACAGCATGATGTTCATTTAGTAAATTATGGTCCCGTTTAGAGTCGAATAGACCATAAAGCAGGGGATACTTTAGGGCGGGGCTACCTTGTGATTGACAGGTGGCTACCACGCCGTTGTCCGGTCTGGGAGTTGTCCGTGTTTTCGTCTCAGAACTTTAACTCTTTCTCAGTGTGTTTTCAGTTCACGGAAGTTAATTCTAACCTTTTTGGTCGCCTAAAAATGTCTTATTGAGCGTTTGGTTGTACTTAGCTCCACCCTCTCGTGGCACTTGGTGACGGCCAAAACGGTAGTTCCTAGAAGGGAGCCTGACTGCCAAACTGGGTAAAATCTTGCAAGATTGTTATGGTTCGGCATTGATCTCGAATAGTTAAGGTTAGTATAGGTCATCGGGCAGCAAGTCTCACAAGAGTTTTTGCAAGTTCTTGCAGATCTCAGATCAGATTTCGTAGTTTGCGGGCTACTTTCTAGACACAACCGCTAAAAACCAAGATGGCGATGGCCAAAATGACGAACTTGAGGCTTCAAAACGGCAGTCCACAAACCGATCGGTGACTATGTCCACTTTCTATATACAGTGTATGGTTTCTACACATCTGTCTTTCAAAACTCAAATTAACGGTTAACTTGAATGCACTATCATTGAAATACTTGGTTGTTGAAAAGTTTGAAGTTCCATTCACAGACTTTTACTGCGAGTCAAGGACACCAAGTCCTCGTCTTCCACCTGTCTGAGCTCAGTCCCCGAGGTCTGCAGGTGCCTCAGGCTGTTGAAAAGGTCGATCCATTCAAATGCAGAGAAATTGGTCCTCGGTGTAATCCACACTCTTGGTGGCGAGTGGGTAGGAAACAATATGCTTGTGTCTGCAAGATAAGCAGTGGGTATATAAACTTGACATATCAGAGCTTGGAAAATCTTTTCATACACCTGGAAGGCAAATGGAAATTCAGATAGAAGCTTGAGACAATGTAAGTTTTAACAAGGTGTGAAAAAAATATGGACGAAGATGATGTCATCCGTGAAAACCTGTAGCTCTTTTTGTCCCCCAAAGTATCAATGTCAAATTCAAAACAGTTTCTTCCTCATATTGATGCTGGATAGTTCAACTGAATAACAGTTAAAGTTCGATTCAACTATCTTTTAGCTCTCCACGCATTAAGAGGGTTTCTTTCACTGTCCTTTCTGACTAATTGAAACATGATACGAAGGTTTTCTGTCCATGCTTTGAGTTAAGGTTAGGGGACTAAAACGCTTAGTTAAGGTTGGAGAAAGATGGTGGTTATGATTAATAAAAAGGTGACTGTTAATCGCAGGTCTCTAACAAACTCAAGTCAGACTCGCTACACACAGTAAAGGGCACACTATTGACGCAAATTGTGACGTGCAAAAGTGTCCACAGTGAACGGAGTTCCTAGGAAACAAAATGCAACAATAGTACAAACAGAGATAACACTATGAGACAGTCACTTCTCAAAGGCATTCTTGGTGTTGCACTTGTTTGTACGTAAGAAAAGCAGCGGATGTGTGACTGCATGTAACGGCATCTTTTAACATTTATATCTCCCTCATGATTGTTGTATTTTATTTATGATATAATCAGTATTGCTTGGCTGTGTTTTGTTGCTTGGCGTTGCTTGCTTGCATGCACTGGAGTGGCCGTTGTTGATGTGTTACTGTACTAATGTTTTGCTGCTTCCTGCTGCTCTGCATGGCTTCATGCACTAGCGACTTGCGTCTTGAGAATGCTTATTTTGTTGCGGTTGCTGTCTTTATGGTGTCTCGTTGTCTGCTGTCTGTAAATTGAACCATCTCCTCACTGGTTTTATAGGACAGCATTTGAAAATTAGCCAGCTGAAACAGACACACATGCACATTTACAGAAATGTCAATTAATGTGTGTTGTGCTTATAAGTAAATAATTTAAATTAAATGAATAATGAAAAAAGAGAGTGAGAGACAAGTTCAAATCCTGCAGACTTGTTCAACTGTGCACACCTCGCTGTGTGACGTGGATATGATTGTTGAATTGTTGGTTTCAGAAAATTACAAAAATTGTCTGAGGCTTCTTTTCTGACCAAACACTCCCGGAAAACCTAATAATTATATATTAAATTCTTGCCCTAATCAGATTTTAGATCTTATTCCTAGTTTGCAAACTGACCTCTATCTTTCTGGATCCCCATTTCTGCCAAATAAAAGTTTAATCTTAGATATTTATGCAGTCTAACAAATAAGATTTTGATGTTTATACTCAGCCTCAATGTTTTTGCACGGCCGATATTTGACAATTATCAAAAGGACAAATATCTAATATGATAATTAGAGTTTGTATAAATTATGTTCCAGAGTTTGGCTCTTAAATTGAGATTTTACAGGATACAGTCAGTAATTAAGTTACTGTCATTTCCTGCAGCCCTGTCAGAGAGACATAGATTGGAGATGGCTGCGTTGCACTCCATAGTTGCACTCCAAGTTAAATGTATTCTTTACAGGACTCTTAAATGCAACCAGATTACATCTTCAGTTTCATTCAGTTGTTGGCGCGTAGTGATAAATGTATGCATTTATTTGAAGTGTTTGTAAACCGTATAGGATGTAGAAACCACTCACCGGGAGAGAGATGTAATAGGTCTTATAGAGAAAGTAAACCCAACACTTGCTTTGCTTTTTGTTTATTTGTATTGATGGTATGTCACACATGTCATCCTCTATATGTGTCTCTACATCCCGAGGTGTTTTGCAGGAGCTTATTTACTCACAAAGTGTTTTCCATCACAACAAATATACCAGTTTTATGCCATTATTTCTACATTAATTTCAAATACAAACAACATGTATTTTTTAGCTCACTGACACACTTTTCATTATGTTCACTAATTTGAGCTGCTTTGAAATTTGCACACAGACGTCTCCGTTTGAACGCTCATTAAAACTATTTTCTGCCTCTTCGCAGCGACGTGCGTAGGGAGGTTTTATTTGGCTCGTGGGTGAATTTGCAGAGATGCTGGCCACTTGAGGGATTCTGTAGCTTTTCATTTAGCCCTGAGAGGTCTGCTTGAATAGCAGAAGCCATTAAGTGCTGGTGACGAAGTTTCATTAGGATGCCATCAAATCAGATGCTCCCCATTGTGTCCTTTCTGGAAGTTATGTACATTATCTTTTAGTGGAGCGGACTCTGACATAATTAATGTCCACTTAAGCAAATGAGTTTTCTCAAATATGCTTTTTCCATTGTGGGAGGAAGTATTCACATCTGCATGAGTTGCATCTGTTTGGACAAAAATGTCTCCATATAGCATAAAAGCCACTTACTGTATGTTCGGCTGTAGCCTCGACGAGGCAGTTTCAGATTATAGAACACATGTATTTTATTATATATCTTTGAAACAATTTGAGCCAAATCATTTCAAAATAAAATGAAATATGTGTTCAGACAGAACAAAGGGGAAATTTGAGACACAGCACTGTTGTGTATAATGTCAAAGGAAAGAAGCCCGGGTAACAAATTTGCCAAGGGAAGCACAAATTGAGGCGATCAAATTTTGTGAATAACGTGAGACAAAAAGAATCCCAGTGCTTTCTGGCTGCAAACACCTTAAAGCTAAACACTAATGTTGGCATGCTCACAATGCCAATGCTAGCAGGCTGATGTTTGGCACTGATAATGTTTACCATGTTTAATATCTAGGCTACGTTCCAAATCGCATACTTTTTCTTTTTACTTCTAGTACGTACTGCAGCTGCCCTTACAAAGTACGTACTGTTTCATGCAGTATGCATACTCCTTTCTCATAACATTGCACCTTGAACTTTGACCCTCTTGCTCATGTATCCCCTGCACAGAGGATTGTGGGTCAGAATAGCCAGAAAAGCATGCTGGCTTGCATACTGCAAAGTGTGACCAGGTGTAGCAGGACATCCTGGTATTTTTGGCATACTGCATTTGACATATTGTGTATTGGGACATACTAAATCTTTTTCTGGCATACTAAATAGTAGGGTAGTATGGGTATTGGAACGCACAGTACGTACTAAATGCACAATGTTATGCATTAGGGATTTCAGTCTCTTCTGCTCAACTTGCAAGAATGTGTGTAGCTTACCCTGTTATGACATAAGCAGGCCTTTGTTTCCCTAAAGCTGAATTATGCACGGCTCAACTGAATCCGTCTTACACAAACACACACACACGGTACAGACTGCTTATGTTACACTTTGATGCACGGAGGAGGCTTTCACACTTGATGTGTTTGTCCATATATTCATGTGCACACACACACACACACACACACACACACACACACACAGAGATACAGGAGGTCTGAGGTGAGGAGGACCTTTTCTCCTGTGCATTAAAGTCATCAGTTTTCTTGTGTCGGTGACGTAAAAGGAGAATTCAGAGAAATGTGCAGTTTGTCCTGATGTAGAGACAGTACATAATATTCATATTTCCCTTGTTAGTTATGAGAAAACTGTGCAAATGTTTTCAAAATTGTATATATACGTTATTCAATGGACGGCCAACGACTGCAGCATTGCTTTGACTTGTTTATGTTGTTTCACCTGCACACATTTGATTTCATATTCTTCTTGTTGTACTCTAACTATGTGACGCGATGTATGAAATGAAACCTTAAGTTTGTGATTTCATTTCATCACATCCTGAACAAAGATCCAATAACCTTTTCTAATCCACCAGAACAGCTGGATGTCAGGACAAAGATAGTTGTCGCAGGTCTCCGCACGTCAGCGCTGATGTAAGGCGGCGACGCCACCAGTAAACTCTAAATGATATGATCAAACCTGGAACCTGTCTGCTGTCTTCTCACCTCTCCCACCTTTTATATTAGTCTGAACATCAAAACGCATCGACAGGAGACGATCAATAAAGCTTGACAGTTTATCCTGTGATAAGAAATGTAATTTTCTTACCACTGAAAATATGGAAACAGCTGAAAGTTTTGCAAGTGATGTAGGTTTTCATTAACATGTAATTTGTGGTGAATGTGAGGGCTGTTTATCAGTGTCAGAGGCGACCTCACAGTCGAGTCACAGTATCTCAGTCACAGCGTTTGGCTCGCGACCCTGAGCGGCAGCATGTTCAGAGTCTATATTGCCATGTGTTCGCCTGTTATCTCTTAATAAACTTCTGACAATAAAACATTGTCATCTGAAAAATTACTGACGAATATATTTTAAGTTTTCAGATACATTTATTAGGTTTCAGTCTGAAAAGTTCAGATGGAGGACACGTCACAACATCAGTGAAATGTCAGCAGCACAGAGCTCCAGGCTTTCTGTCTGACCTTTGATTAAAAGAGGTCAGACCGTGCAGGGTTAGATGTAACGTCGACAGTTTGGAGGGTATATGTGGGTCAAGATGTGAGACTTCCAGTTGCTATAACTGATGAATCAATATCATCTGAATGTTTTTTCTTGTGCCATCATCAGGTCAACATTTGAATTTGTCCAATACTTTGGTTTATGACTAAATAGGCTACCTGCAAAACTAATGACACTCCCATCAGCCTCAGCTGTACTTTATGAGAGCTCATTCATCTTTAGCTGCTATGTGTCCTCCTACTAGAACGGCCTTTACTGTACCTATTCTACACATTTGTGTATCTCAAAAACACACAATTACTAAGCATTCAATGCGTTACTTTTTATTGAATTATATTGGCTATAACTCAGAAAATGTGGCTTTGTTTCCTCTTTATCTGTTGGTTTAATTTACCATCCAGCTGTTGGTTCTTATTTATTATTTATACTGTAATAAATACAGTTATTTATAAAATAAAAACAAAAATTTCGTCGACCCTGATTGACCAACATGAATCACTTTTTTCACATCTCATGTTTTTATTCAGTTGTTCTCTTTGTTGTGATCTGAGTCTGAAGCCTTTTGCTTCACTTATTCATCTACAATCTTCATTTGTGCCACTTTGATGTGTTTCCTCACTTCCTTCCACACTTAGGCATCCCCTCTTCTTCACAGTTTCTGATCACAAAACAAAAAGAAGGAAAAACTGCTGACAGGTTGTAAAAAAAAAAAAAAAAAAAAAAAAGAAGCAGCTTCCAGCTGAATGGAGCTGATCACATCTGATCTAGTGTACTTCTCATGCCCTCTGCTGGCCAGCTGAGGAGCCTGCAAAGGAATTACATCTTTATTTCAAATGGAGGACTTAAAATACAAACACAGAAAATATCTGCCACTTCCTCTGATAATCAGGGATAAAATCATAATGCCTTGTCTTTGTTAAAAAAAAAAAATAAATAATAATAATAATAATAATAATAATATGTAGCATTAAATAAGAAATACAATAAATTAAATAAGAAATATATTAATAATATAATAATGAAAGAATTGTCCACTTCCTCCGGTAAAGCACTTTGGGCTGCAACTGCTGTATGAAAGGTGCTATACAAATAAAGTTTATTATTTATTGTTATTATTATTATTATTATTATAAAGAGAGATAAAATCAAATGCCTTGTCTTTTAAAAATAATAATAATAATAATAATAACAATAATAATATGTAGCATTAAATAAAAAATACAATAACTAAGATATATAATAATAATATAATAATGAAAGCATTGTCCAACCTCTGATAAAGAGGGATAAAATCATAATGCCTTGTCTTTGTAAAAACAAAAACATACGTCAAAACAATAATAATAATATGTTGCATTAAATTAAAATCAAATAAAATAAATAAAATTATAATAATGAAAGAATTGTTCATCGCATGTGAAAACAAAGCAGTTCTTTCATAACTCTCATTCTGACACGCCACTCAACTGTGATCAGCATTTACGGTTTAATTTACAGTGCAAATAAACTTACAAGTACACGTCAGTGGACCGTGAGTTCAGACTGTTTTGTCAACTACTGTTTTCAAGGTCAACAATGAACTGTCTGGGCGGTAGGAAAGCTCTGAAAGTGCTCAGAAGCATTGCTTTAGATAGTAACCGATAGCAATGCACTGTATTTTATATGCTCATCAATATATTTTGTACGTAAAACTGATATTATGTACAACATTTATGTATATTTAATGGAGTAGAAGTGTATAACAACACAACATTGAAATACGAAGTATATAAAATTGTACTTAAGAACAATACTTTAGTAAATCAACTCCTCGACAACAAGGAGGAGCTGATTGATCTAATCACATCATGCAGCATTTACTGCATCCAAGTACTGTATAGTACAATATCATTAATATAAAACTTTTCCTCCTAAACTCAGCTACACTCTTAAATGCTGTGTAATCAATGCACAGTAACGTGTAGAATAAAGAAAAGATTATGATTATAGTCAGGATTCAGTTTAGATGCCGTCTGCTCAATTAACACTATTTAAATGCACCTTTGTCTTCAAACTGATTCAACAAACAAGTTGTATATAAATAGATAAATATCACACAGTCAGTTTTTGACATCTTTCAGACTTTTTTTTTCAGACTTTTTTTTCAGACTTTTTTTCTTCCGACTTTTTTTTTGACATTTTTTTTTACATCTTTCAGACTTTTTTTTCAGACTTTTTTTTCAGA
>CAKAOI010026865.1:0-17643 GCA_916701655.1 Sebastiscus albofasciatus
ATTCACAATCATAATAAGGCTCTGTAGATGTATTTTTGTTTTTTAATAATTTGTCTACATAAGAATAGTATCAATAAGACCTTTAATGAGACTGTATTAGTATTAGATTAAGAGTATTACATTATCAGCAGAAAGATTAAAAGCTTTATGATTAGATTTTGATGCAGGGTTTCCTTTTCAAGGATTGGGTAATGAAACGGGACCTTCCTGGAGCCAACCCTATCATGTCATTTGAGATTGTGCTATAGCAGTGGATATTGACATTTTCCTAAACAAAGAAACTACTGATCAAATTACCACAAACTAGTTGCACCTGCGGCTTTTGTGGCAGAATAGTTATGCTGGCTTGCATACTGCAAAATGCAACAGGATGTAGTAGGACATTCTGGTATTTTTAGCATACTGCATTTGACATACTATGCATTGGTAAATACTCATTGTTTTTCTGGCATATATAATAATGTGGTACTATGTGGTTATTGGGCTCTTAGTGTTATGAAGCGTTACTGCCCTCTACTGGTGATTTCATACTCAAGCTTTGCATATTGTCCTCAGGTATGACCAAAGTAGAGGTGATAACCTCGATACAGCGCGGCTACCGGATGCCTCAGCCCGACAACTGTCCCGACGAGCTCTACGAGATCCTGATGACCTGCTGGAAGAACAAACCCGAAGACCGGCCCACCTTTGAGTACATGCAGAGTGTCCTGGATGACTTCTACACCGCCACAGAGGGACAATACCAGCATCAGCCATAGAGAGGAACAAATAGACAGAGACATTTCACATGCACTCCACATTATGTTTGGAGCTACTTTTTTTTGTTGTAATATTTTGTATATACTGTACGACACATTCTATACATTTATACAATGTATTTCTCTGATATTTGCTGTTCATAACATACAATATACAGTTCCCAGATTATTCTATATTCAAGTACTATCATTTGTGCAGTTTAATCTCTCCTCTAAGCATTCTGGGTAGGGCTGTTAGTCGATTAACATATTTAATCACGATGAATCGCACATTTTTGTTAAAAATGTACCTTAAAGGGAGATTTGACAGCATGCTGACTTGACTATGACTTGCCCCAAACTGCATTTGATTATCATAAAGTGGGCATGTCTGTAAAGGGGAGACTTGTGGCTACCCATAGAACCCATTTTCATTCACATATCTTGAGGTCAGAGGTCAAGGGACCCCTTTGAAAATGGCCATGCCAGTTTCTTTCTTGCCAAAATGTAGCGCATGTTTGGAGCGTTATTTAGCCTCCTTGCTGACAAGATAGAATAACATGGTTGGTACCAATGGATTTCTTAGGTTTTCTAGTTTCATATGATGCCAGTATTTTTACTCTAGCTTTAACACTGAGCCTGATACATCCTAAAAATCTCAAATTGCAAGATGGATTTCGCACAAAATTGATAAAAAAAAAAACAGATGAGCATTATATACAACAGTTAACACCTAATTGTGTTATTTATTTTTTTTCACACTAGTCTTATGCCTTGCATTTAAATATTTGGACCAAATAAATTTCAATATATGTTGTGTATGTATGTGTACGGGGGGACTGAACAAACAGCTGACATTATACAAAGAGTTTGCAAACGTAGGACAGAATATAGGAGGATTGGTGTCTTCATTTCTGTACAAACAGCTGCCTCATAGAGACATGAGTCTGTAAATAAATGTAGCAAAGGTACACTTCTGGTCACCTTTTCATATTGAGCAAACATTTATTGATCATATCTTCGACTTCAAAATGATAATGTGTCATTTTATTGGTGTCATTTAAATGACTGAATTGTTCTTTGTATTCTTGAACCTTAAGGTGTGTGAAAAGCAGCATTAGGCCTACTATATATGTTGTGGTGTTCCATAATAACATTTCCATTTGGGTTGATAGTTGAGTTAATCACGCTCTACATAAAATATATACATGTAAGGATATGACTATCCGTTTTACATTTCATGACGTTTCTGTTTGCTTGTCTTTGCATTGACCAGTGAAGGGGTGATCACCTTTAAGTCCACTTCATATTGAAGTGCTGTAGCTTTTTTAGTTTGTTTCGATGGGTAAATGTGGAACCTGTTCCCTGTATCATTTCATCATTTTAGATATGGTATTTCATAATCAAACATGTAATCTGGATTTTTAAGTTGCACTGGAATTGACTTTGGGTGGCTCTCTGTATACTTGAGCATAAATAATACATTTAAACTTAACCTTAAATGTACAGAGGACGGATATACCTGTGTGGGCTATTTTGAACATGGGAATCACCTGTTTGTCATTTAATGAGCATTTGAGTTGTATACTTGTTGATATTTGAACTGAGAATGTGTACATTTTGCATGAACTAAAAGTGTATAAGGTTATTCTGTGTGCGGTGTCTTTGTACATTTAGTTCATATTTAAGAGATTTAACTCTCACTCTACTTTGAGAGACTCACCCGGACTGGTTCTGTTCATCGCATTCAAGTTAAAGACACAAGTAGCTTCATGTCCTTGGTATCAAAAAGTACATCCAACAGAAGGATAGTGACATTTACATTTTAGATATTTAATATTTTAACATTGTAGTCAGAATCCACGTATGACATTATAACATTTAAACATGTATTAAGCAACCAATCAAAAAACAAAAAACAAACAAAGGTTAAAAATCAGTGGCATAGACCTTAATTTCATGTTTATATTTTTACAATAATTCAGAGAAACTTATTTTTGGTAAGGGATATTTTTCACAAAATAATATTAAATCTGTAAAGAAAAATGTTTTTAAATAACTTTTTTTTAATAGTATTATTTTATCCATTTAAAATATTATTATTATTATTATTATTATTATTATTATTTTATCCATTCCATATTTGATGAGTAACAAACAATAGAAAAAAAAACAATTAAAAAACAGTATTTTATTTTGAAACCGCGGATCGTTTCCGGGTCTGGTCACATGACCTTCCAACATGGCCATGCCCTGCAGCTCAGGTCTGTAGCAGCAGAGAGAGAGTTTGTTGTTGCAGCAGGTTTAGATGACAGTTTGAGGAGCCGCAGGTCGTAACAGACATCTGAATAGAGACACAGAGGAGCTTTGATAGAACAGCTCTCCTCCTCAACACCGCAGACATGAGCAAGGACGGTTTAATCCTGTAAGTACTCCTGATATTAACCTAAACTAACACTATTACAGTAGCATGTTGGCTGCTAGCTGAGTGATGTTATGAAACTCTGCTGTGTCATTGTTATGAAAACAATTCTTCACATAATATAAATGCATTTTGTTCACCCTTTATAATCCTGTCTTCACAACTAATTAGGAACATTTCCTGCTCATTAATGCAACATATTAACTCTGGTAAGAACAGCTGCTTCTTTCATGCAGAACCTCATTCAGAAAAACAGCAATTTAATAGTTTCTCACTCACACTTAAAGATTTATTCCATTTGCAACATAAATTATTAGCTTTAATGATGCATTTGGATCTTCTGATAAATTCGGCATATATATAATTCATCAAAGAGTAGTGCATTATTTTAAAATCTTATTATTTATATTATTTTTGTTTGTTTTGTTTAGTTTGAATTGGCTTAATCTTCACATAACGAGAATGAAATGTAGCATCATGTTCACCCTTTGTAATGCTGTCTTCACAATTAAATAGGAACATTTTCTGGTCATTAATGCTACATATTAACTTTGGTAAGCAGAGCTGCTTCTTTCATGCAGAATCTCATTCAGAAAAACAGCAATTTAATACTCTATCGCTCACACATAAGGGTTAATTCACTTTGCAACATAAATTATTAGCCTTAACGAGTCATTTGGATCTTCTGATAAATTCGGCATATGTATAATTCATCAAAGAGTTGTGCATTATTTTAAAATTGTATTATTTTTGTTTGTTTTGTTTAGTTTGAATTGGCTTAATCTCCATAGTGCAGTTTAGTGAGGAAACATATTGTGGGAATAACTTTTATTGTTATTATTGTGTACTGACTGGTACTGGATGATATCAGAATAAATAATAGATCACAGTAGTTCCTGAGTTATCCCAGTTAAACACTAATTGTCATTATTTCTATTGCATTTAAGTCAAGAGTCTAATTCTGTATATGTTAAAGAGTTACAGTAAAGTTAACATACTTTGTTTTGTTTGGAGACTTCAGTGATCTGCATATAAGTAACTGGAAAGCAATTTTTAATGATCCATACAACATCTAAAGCAGCCATTCATTCAACCGTTGTCCAACTGCTGGACGATGATAAGAGAGCAGAGGAGTGTTATCTCTCATATCTCTCATCTCTGTCATTGACAGCTCTTCAGCTGGATGCCTATAGAGTTGCTGGTTTAAAGGGAGGGGTACGCCTGTGTGTTCGATAACAGGAGCTTGCTACTGTATTGTAGCCTTCGGGCTATAGTGATTAGGACACTCCCATGCAATTTAAAATGTAAAATTGGTGTGACTAATATAACAAAGGGGAGTCAATAGGAGTAATGAATGTGAACTATTGTCCACAAAAAGAGGAGTCATATCTCTGTGTCTTTGAGTTAACGGCTTGTTCTGGTACTGGGGAATGTTGCTCTGCTGCTGATTTATTTTGGATACTTTATTATTGCATTGCTATAACCTTTACTTACTTTATTTACTTACTTTATTCTCTTTCAGTGTAGCAGAGGGGTAGTCCTCTCTCCGTTTGAAGCAGAATAGAGACTGATGCTAAACTTATGGATTTTTTATTTCCTATCCAGCCCGAAAGACTTCCCCCAGCTCCTCAACGATACATTCCTACGAGCAGCACGAGGACAAGAAACTGAACATGTCCCTGTCTGGTGTATGAGACAGGCTGGAAGATACCTACCAGGTACCACGATCAGCGCTGCTTTCTTTTCTAAAATACTATTTTCTTCTCTCCTTTACCAAAAGTCAAAGACTTTCTTTGCATCATCGTCTTGTTTTTCTTTCAACTTTAAATACATTTCTTTAAACTGTAGAATTTAATGGCATTAAGACTTTTAAGACGTTAGTGTTTTGTTGAATCTAATTTGCAGAGTTTCGTGAGACCAGAGCAGCGAAGGACTTCTTTGAGACATGTCGGACACCAGAGTCCTGCTGTGAGCTCACGCTGCAGGTATCAAACTTATTATGAAAGATCTAATTTGAATGATTTGAAAATATGTTTTCAGACGGTTAACCTCCAAGACAGCAGTGTTAGATTAACAAGATTTTTCTCCTACATGCAAATACCCATTGCAAATTCAATTTGACTCATTTAATTACTGAAACAAAATTACTGAAAAAAATATTTCGAAGTTAGTTATGTTTTATTTTGTCTAAAAATTAACGTTTTCATCCAGTTAACTCATTTGACACAATGTATGTTTATTGCTTAATGTCAGCTTGGACGAAGAAGCTCTAACATGCAAATAACCACTGATAATTCATTTAAAGCATTTAATTAATTGATTCACTTTTAATATACTTAGTAATAGTACAGTAGTACATAAGTAGTGTTATATTGTATTGAGATGATAGTGTGAGGCTAACACTACAAGACAATAAACAGAAATCACAATTACATTTTTATGTTATCCCTTTTCTTTTCTTTTTTAAATGTCTTCCTTTTTCCATTTTCAGCCTCTGAGACGTTTTCCCTTCGATGCTGCCATCATCTTCTCTGACATCCTGGTTATCCCACAGGTAAAGCCATCAGGACCGGGCTCATTCACTGACATGTAGACTGCACAGTGTTTTGTGATATCTTGGATATCTTTGGACAAATACATAAATAAATATTGAATCAAATTTAGCTCACTGTTTTAGTTTTACGGCCCACAAATTTTAGATTAGTGGACTTACTCTCGTCAGATGAACAGAAACATCATTTCAAATTGACGGTAACGCTGCTCAAGGCAATTGTTTGCTAACATGTTAGCCATACTTTATTACAGTGATATGTGGTGATTGTGTATCTGTCAGCTTGTTGATGTTTTTCTGGACAAAAAAATGTGAATGCACCTTAAAGAGCATTTCACTGGGTTGTGTGCATATAAGCAGTCAGATTACCTGGTTCTTAAAGACAAAGTGACATAATCGCACATGTTTTATCTGTTCAAAATGTAACGCGTTGTTATCGCATTAACTTTGACAGCCCTAGTCTTTATTCATTCTTTCATTCATCTTCCTCCCTGCAGGCCATGGGCATGGATGTCCAGATGGTGGCAGGTAAAGGTCCCACATTCCCCGACCCCCTGAAGGAGCCAGAGGACCTGCAGCGTCTGCAGGCCAAGGTGGACGTTGACAAAGAACTGGGCTACGTCTTCAAAGCCATCACGCTGACCCGACACAAGATAGAGGGCAAAGTGCCGCTCATAGGATTCACCGGAGCTCCGGTTAGAGTTGATACAGACACGTTTAACGATGTCAAGAAAAGCATGAAAATCAAAAGTATTGTGTTTCTTACTCTCCCCTCTTTGCTCTGTCCCTCCACAGTGGACGCTGATGTCCTACATGATAGAAGGCGGAGGCTCCAAGACCTTCTCTAAAGCGAAGCATTGGCTGTACCGACACCCTGAGTCCAGCCACATGCTGCTGAGGATGCTGACAGATGTGATAGTGGAGTATCTGCTGGGACAGGTGGCAGCTGGAGCTCAGGTTACACCCCTTTACCCCCTAATCTCTGGACACATGTTAACAATGATTATGTTGCACCTCTGCCATGAGACATGCAAATTTAACTTAAAGATGGCAACAAAGACATAAATACTATTTGCTGATTGCGGCAGCTCCTACACACACGCTCCTTATGGAAACAAATCTGCGTCTCAGCATAAAATGCAGTTGAGGCAGCATTTTCTCCCTCAAAAACAGTTAAGAACAGTCTGAGAGCACAAACCGGATTATTACATAAAGTCTAGACAATGTCACATCAGCAGAGTGCACCGCCATTTTTACAGCGGTATTCAGTATTTGGGGCAGTAGAGAGTCTCTTCTACCTGGACAACCTCCTCTAGAGGTGTCAAGCATCCACTCATCTAGTGTGACCTCTGATCTTCCGGCAGAGCAGTGTGAGAAAAGAGAGAATATTATTTATATAACAATATAACTAGCTTCATTTAGGCACAATGGATCAAATGACTATGCAATATGAAAAGAGCGACTTGTAGTGCCGAGCCCACAGAGAATTATCACCTGGCTCTGCAGTTCCCTTCAGCTCTACTTAGTCTTTCAGTGTCTTTTAAGTGATTTTTGGTTTTCTGGCCCCTCTCCTGTTTGGTTCAGTCTTTTTCTAAATGCAGTAGACCACTTTTTTTCAGCAAAGAAGCTCTGATAAACTCACTCTACATTACCTGTCCTGCACCAAACGGCAGACAGACAAAGTTAGCAACTAACTGGAGAACATGGAGTAGCATTTAGCAGCTAAAGAGCCAGATATTGTTCTCAGGAGTTGGTGGAGACCAAAACAGAGCTAGAAGGAGCGTGAATATTAGACATAAGGCCTTAACACACTGTGGATGCTTTGTTTGTGCCATTAATTCGCACGTCAGTTTATTTTTTCGAACTGTTGTTTTTGTCAAGAGTAATTTTTTCAGAACAAAGTCGATTTTTCTGAGCTTTTGCACCGTAAATAAAGGCATCAACCAATCACGTTGTGCGGACCAGACATATTCAATACGTACACTATATTGTACAACAACACGGAGGCTCCGTAGTCCGAACCAAGATGATAAACTTTAATACTTCTTTCACTTTGACAAAGGCAGAGCATACCAGATCCACTTCTTCCGTTCTTACCTTTCACAATAAAAGCCCTAGATATATACACTGCGGAACTGCGTTACCAGAGACAAATTCACTCAGAGCATTTCGCTAAAAGGAAACTCAATAAAATAGCTTACAGTACTTTAGGTTATACAACAGTTTACCTCAGACAGACTGCCAGACGCTGCTCTGGGTCAATAGGCCTTCAAACTTTTTATTGAAAAAAATGCAACTGTCACAAATTTGCATCGCTGCCGGTATTAATAGTTTTGATGCAAAATATTTGCAGGCAAGTATTTTGCATTTTGGTGTTGTCAATTCGTCACAGCCCCGGTATGTAAAGGTCTTTACAGTCGATGCAAACACAACTCTGAATGATTGCTAATGTTCCTCTTAGTCTGCTGGATGTTTAAATTGGCAACTGTTTGCTAACTGGCCCGCCGTATCAACTTAATAAGGCAATAATATGTTAATGTTGTGTTTACAGTTTGTTTTGCTGCCCCCAAGTGGCCAAAAAAAAAATCAGTTATTGCATGTTTTAAAAAACAACACTTAATCCTCTGCTGTATGTGTGTTGTTCAGGCTCTGCAGGTGTTTGAGTCCCACGCCGGCATTCTGGGGCCGGCCGAGTTTAAAGAGTTCTCTCTGCCTTACCTTCGAGACATCGCTCGCAGCGTCAAGGATAAACTCAAGGAGGCGGGAAAGGACATTCCCATGGTGAGAGACGGCCGCACACACGAGCGGAACTGTTGTACTAATTAATGATGTACACCTGCACATCATCTAAACTGCAAACTGTGATAACTATTTATTTATTTTCCTGCTGTATTCTGTTTGTTCTCTTCTTATAATTACTTTCTATATTAGTTCCAATACCCTGTTCTATTCTTATCAGCACTCTGTTGCTTCGACAACACCGTTTCCCTGGAGGGATCATTAAAGATTCATCTGGTCGGTCTAGAAATAGCTGCTCTGCTTTAGGACCAGAAGATGGCAGCATTTCACCAAAAATGGTTCATGATGACTCCTGCAAAAGTTACTTTGAAAAATCTACTCTCTTTACTTTTCTGTTCCAGATTGTGTTCGCTAAAGATGCTCACTACGGTCTAGAGGATCTGTCTCAGTCTCATTATGAGGTGGTTGGGCTGGACTGGACCATTGACCCACGATCAGCACGGTAACACACACACACACACACACACACACACACACACACACACACACACACACACACACACACACACACACACACACACACACACACACACACACATATTCTCAGAGCTATTTTGACTGTACTACTGATATCTAATAACACTGTGAAAAGGCAGTTTTGGTTTGAAATTGACAACACGGCAACAAATAAAATCTAAATACAAACTGCACCTTTGAGCTCCAGTGTTAGTATATATAATATATATAAGTATAGTATATATAATCTGAATTTAACATAAGATTTAAAGTGTTTAAAGAGATTTCTCTGGAATGAGAGCAGAAATAGAAAAGGATCAGTACTAGGGCTGTCAATCAATTAAAATAGTTAATCGTGATTAATCGCATGATTGTCCATAGTTAGTCACGATTAATCGCAAATTAAGCGCACAGCAACAGCTGTCAGTGTGTCAGTGTGCTGACTTGACTATGACTTGCTCCAAACTGCATGTGATTATCATAAAGTGGGCATGTCTGTAAAGGGAGACTCGTGGGTACCCAGAAAACCCATTTTCATTCACATATCTTGAGGTCAGAGGTCAAGGGACCCCTTTGAAAATGGACGTGCCAGTTTTTTCTCGCCAAAATTTGGAAGTTTGGAGCGTTATTCAGCCTCCTTTGCAACAAGCTAGTATGACGTGGTTGGTACCAATGGATAGTTTCATATGATACCAGGATCTTCACTCTAGTGTTAACTTTGACAGCCCTAATCAGTACACAAATCTCCTCGGTCAAAAGCAAATACAGCTACAGCCTCAAAATCCACAGTCAGGAGGATCAGACTGCAAAAAAAAGAGTAGCCTGAAGCTGAATACATCTCAGGGATGCAGCCGCCAGTCGCTGCGCTAATCATGAACCACGCTGTCGTGTTTTCCGAGGAGCAGGTTAACCATTAGTGACCTCTCCCTCGTCCCTGGTTTGTCACCGGGTGCAGGATTTAAGTCAACAAACGTCCGTGTTTCCTGCTCTGCTCATCAAATACTTAACCTGTTGGTTAAAGGATTACTCCGTGTGTCCTGTGCTGTGTCCTGTGCTGTGTCCTGTGCTGTGTCCTGTGCTGTGTCCTGTGATGTGTGTGTGTGTGTGTGTGTGTATTCAGGGAGCGCACAGGAGGGAAGGTCAGCCTGCAAGGAAACATGGACCCTTGTGCTCTCTACGCTCCAAAGGTAACCCCCCACTTACACTTTAGTTTAGACTCTCACATGGACAGAGACGTCACTTTTTCCTTCCTGTTTTTATCTTCTTCTTTTTCTCAAAACTTTCTTTATGGACTTCTTTTTTGAAAAGACAAAACACCTCCTACCTATCTGCAAATTTGTTAACGCCACTAATTTCTTTAACGTATTAATGTAATTGATCTTTCAGAGGTTGCATACTAGCAAAGGACGTTAAATAACGCTCCAAACTTATGCTAAATTTTTGCGAGGAAAAACTGGCATGGCCATTGTCAAAGGGGTCCCTTGCTAGATGCAGTACCTGTGAGGGTTTCTGGACAATATCTGTCATTGTTTTGTGTTATATATATATACACAATATATACATTTATTTGCATAAAGCAGCATATTTGCCCACTCCCATGTTGATAAGAGCATTAAATACTTGACAAACCTCCTTTTAAGGTACATTTTGACCAGATAAAAAATGTGAGATTAATTTGCGATTAAATATTTGTATATCGATCGACAGCCCTAATTTTAACACAACTGTTAATTTGGAAATCAGAGCACCAGTGTCTTTATTACATGTAATTTTCAGAAATATTGGGATTAAAATTGTGTCATTTAACAAGTGTAATATTAAATTGTGAGCAGCCATGTATACTGTAACAGTTTGCATCTTATAGTTTGAGTTTGGACCAGAAGACATGTCTCTTCTTAGTTCTCTGCAGAGATGTCTATGTGGAGGTCATTCCTCCATACAGAGAGTTAAAAGAGAGTTTTCTTTATAACCTGCTGATTTTTAACCTGCTGAGTTGTTCAATGAGGTTCCAGAGTAGAAAACAAAACAGGAAAAGGGAAATAACAGAGAGCCCTACTGCTACTCTTCACTTTTCTCAAGTTTTAACTGCTATTTTCAGCCCCCCCGCAGACATGCTGTGAATCCTATTTTTATCCCACAGTATTTCACTCTATATATTTCTACAGAATACAGTGAAGTGCTGTAATTCATTCTGACAAACTTTTGTTTACACACATACATACGCACACTATGTCGATTTATAACTCGTCACCAGAAGTTCCAAAAATTGTTCCTCCTCTGACCCAGTTTGAGCAAAGTATACTCAACTCAGATGCTCCGACTTATTCTAAATATTCTAAAGTTGAACCACGACTGAGCTAAAATATCTGCCTCCTCTTCCTCCTCTTCCTCTTCCTCCTCCTCATCCTCCACCTCCTCCTTCTCCTACTCTTCATCAGGAGCGCATTTCAGACATTGTGAAGAAGATGCTGGAGGGTTTCGGCACGAGGGGCTACATCGCCAACCTGGGCCACGGCCTTTACCCCGACATGGACCCGGAGAACGTGGGCGCCTTCGTCGAAGCCGTGCACCAACACTCAAAACAGATGGTCAAGCAAATGTAAAGACGGATGTGTCTGTGTGAGGGAGTGTGTAAGCTAAAAAGGATCATGGGAAAAATGTACAATAATACATTATTTTATTAAAATCTAAAACATTAACAGCTTCACGTCTGTTTTCAGCAGTTAAATAATCCATTCCCAGAGGTTTTCTAGGAGGAAAAATAAAAAATAATACTGTCCTGTGACACAAAATTGTATTTTCAGGATAAACAAGATGTTGGTTTTCTAAGACAAGATTTTCTGTTCCATCATATAATATGTTGATCTGACCAGGAGTGGATTATGTTTCCATGGTAGAGGGATGATTTTTGCTTTTACATGTACATTACAACCACATTTCAATTGTAAGGGATTTGTATTAATGTTGGATCTATTCAAAAATGCTCAAAACAGCTTTGACTTGTAGATGAAAACTACTTTTTTTATATGTCATCCAATCAAACTCCCCATAATGTCACATACAAATACAACTAGAGACGAACCTTTATAACCTCTTAATAGCTGTAAACAGCTTCAGTCAGAACATCCGCACAAGTCGCCTCTTTGTCCTTGAAGAAAAACAATAAAAGGATTTCAAACTGCTGTGAAAACAAAAGCCGGTTTGGCGAAATAACTTCAACAAGAGATGCTCTACTGCAGTTCTAAAATGAATTTTTAAGGAAAAATGTCAGCGCGCAGCAGTCGATCATTTCACCATCTAACATCTTAACGGTGAACAAAATCCCCCGCTGGATCTCAGCATGGAAGAGTTTTATTTTTACTCCTGCAGATAGAAAATCTTCTAAGAAATACATGTTGTACAAGATGATGCCTTACGCTGTCTTTGTCTTTCACCCTGAATCTGTTTTTTTTCATTATTTGATCAAGTCAGCCTAGGAAAAGTGTCTTATGAAGTGAATCGCATTGTAGGCATCCTGAGAGGTTGCATGTGATTTGCAATATAAAACCCATGAATGTGTTTATATCTGGCTGGTTTTATTCTGTCCAGTTAAATAAAGATTAATTTAATTTTTAGTGAACTTTATGTTGTTTTGTATTTCACATTAAGTTATTAGATGTTTTTCCCCTTTGCCTCAGGATTATTGTACCTCGGCATAGTTTTAAAAAAAATGTGATGGCCATCATATATTACCTTAAGTAAAGTTAAAGTAGCTTTCTTTTAAAAATAATGTGTCTGTGTGAATTTTCCACCTATGACAACTTTACATTTAAACGCCTCTATCGCTCTACCTTTTATAATAAAAACATGTTCTTATATTCATGATGCTTTGAGGTGTATAGGGCAGTTATCAGGGCACTATTAGTGCAAATTTGAACTAAATCTAAGCAATAAAAAATCCCCCAACACCATCTCCAGAGTGGCTTTATTCTCCACTTTTTCGCCTATGGGGTGAGTCAATACAATATATTGATCAATTTCATCACTTTTTGTTGTATAAAATGTTTTTGTTACGACCATCATCATCAAAATGATGAAAAAATATGGTTGTTTTGTTCTACCTCAGGAAGGGATATCTGAAAAACTAAAGCCCCTTGCATATGTAAAGTCGGTGAAGTTGCCCTTTAACTTTTCATGACAAAAAAAACGAATTACCGTCTCGTCCACCTCACTTTTATTGCCAATTAGCATTAGCATTTAGCTCATAGCACTGCTATGCCTACAGTAGTTAGCCTAAAGCTTTACAGAACTGCTAGGCTGTAGACTTCTAGTCTTGTTAAAGGGGAACTACACCCGTTTTCAAAATGCATATGGTATAAGACAGTCCAAAAATATTAGTCAACATGAACAACTCTAGAGTTGAAGAAGAGTTGTAGAAAAACTGGAGTGCTAAAACTTGAACTTGTGATGTCATGAAGTATAAAGTGATGGAGCTGCTCCATAGACGATGAATGGGGAGAGATGTTCTAGATGACATTGAGAGCACCCAGAGGAATGTTCTGAGTATATGGGGACATTTTCTGTCTCACAACTGACAACACTACAATAGAATAAAGCTCATTTGGGTATTAAAAAGAAAACAAACCATAAAATCTCCCATTCATCATCTATGGAGCAGCTCCAGACTTTATACCCGATGACATCACAAGTTTGAGACTCTGGTTTCTGGCTTTGAGAGAGAGGAGCTCATGTTCATACATATTGATTGAACTTTCCTCGGTCATGGAAATAACATATTGGAGTTCTTAATTTGGGTGGTGTTGCCCTTTAATAATCGGTCAATAAACTACTAAAAGTAGTTTCCACTTACTCCGTTTCCCTTTATAGCACCTGCCTCACATGTAAGCGTAATAATTTAACAGAAATCACTAAAAGCATTTATCAAGGCTCTTCTTGAGCCACAAATCTTTAGGAAGTGAAGCTTATTCTACAGATAAAAGTGCCTAAATAATGCATATTTCAAAAACCACCACTCCCATACTCTCTGTTTGTTGTGATGGTTTCTGCATCAGAGTTGCTTCTAAGTGCTGGGACTGACTGGAGGCTGAGGCCTGGCCCAGAAAATGGGACATACTGTAGACGTGACAGTGACTGGGGCTTTAACTGGGACAGAAGTGAGACGGTGTCCCGCCTGAAGGAGTGTGAGCACGGTTTTATCATCCAGACGGAAGTCCTTCGAGACTGCTCTGTGATGGTCTATATAAATAAACAGAACAATGTGGCCTCTAGAACAACATTAACTAATAGACGAACTTGGCTTTTCCTATAAGAATTAAGCTTCAAAAAGAATAAAGAGAGGAGGTTACTCAGTTACCAACAACAATTTACAGATAGAGGTAATAACATTGATTCATAGCTGCCTGATCTTGAAGCACTTTCCAGTAGTTACAACCTTCCTCTCTTCCCTGCTTGACCTTGAAAACTTTGAGGAGTTTGCAATGTTCTGACAACATGTTATATAATTTGCAGGTACTTCAGACTTGTTGCTGCAACATAACCAAGTGATAAACACCCCAGCTAAACGTTTCTATCATGGCTGTTGGAAGCAGGCTCCAAGAAAAGGCTCTACAAAAATACAATGTCAGTCACATTTTTCACCAAGTTATGTCCTCAGAAGCTAAATTCACTTGACATCGCCAGACCAAATCGTAAAAACGCAAATTAGTCTGGAACCTCTCAGTTCATTTTCAATTTCCAAAGGGTGTAATCAATGGGCGTTGACCAAAATGCCTCGTCTGGATGCAATTGGATCGACCTACAACCAATTAGAGCAACAAAACATGACATCGCGCTGAGTGAAGGGAAAATGTAAACAGACAGAGAGCAGAGACGGGCTGTGATGGTGTAGCATCAATGTGTCTATGAACGAGTGTGGCCGTATTTGCCATCAGAATTTGAAGACAAAGGGGGTAACATTTCATTTTACAGGTCTGCAAATTTCATGGTAATTAGGTGATAATTAGAAAGTAACCTATTTGAAATCTCTTTGGAATTACTGCAAAAATTACCCCGATATATACCTCAAAACGTATTGAAAATTACTTTATTATAAACATTATTTAATAACCATATTCCGCTATATTTCCCAATAGCTGGTAATTTATTTAATACATTTCCAGGAAAAGAATATAACGTTAATTGATATGCTTTGTATGGTAAATATATGATAATTAGCCAATAACGTATTTGAAATTTCTTTAATAAACTCCCTGAATCATGACATTAGCTACCAGGTTTCATTTGTTTAGACAATTAGTCACACAATGCTGAGATTTGTGCCTGATCAGAAGTGTCTTTATTACTTTGGTTTTCCTTCTTGAGCCTAAGGGCCCTATTTAAACAATTATATGCTATTTTAGCATAGAATTATTAAATAATGTTTATAATAAAGTAATTTTCGATACATTTTGAGGTAAATATTGCGTTAATTTGGCAGTAATTCCAAAGAAATGTCAAATTACTTGCCAATTATCACCTATTTACCATGAAATGTAAAATAAAGTGTTACCACAAAAGGTGTTTTTACTTTAATCTGCGATCTCTGGCTGTGTGTTGCGATGTGCTTGCGATTTGGTGTGGCGATGTCAGGCTACGCGATGGATTCAAAAGAAAGTTCCACATCAGCTGCAGCCATCGTGGTTGTTTTTGAAAATACCTCAACGGCGCTCGTCTTTACATTCTGTTTGGCAGCACTTATAAATCCTTAAAGGTCATTTCAGGAGAGGCCGGGGTGTTAAAGTTAGGCATCATCTTCACCAATCAGAACTCATTACACCATATACCATAACCATCACAACCACCAATGAGACGCTGGATAAAAGCTGAGCGGGCGGCGGCATCCAATCACAAACCTCGAGTCGAGCTCTTTTGTCTCCACGGGAATTTAACAATTTAGTAAATTTGGGGTAAATACAAAGCATTACACAGAATTTGGCTTGATGTGCATTAGTACTGTAATCATAACGGAAGCTCTTTACATGAGGAACTGGGAAAAAGAGATCAGTTAATCCCAAATTGTGTTTTTCTCTGTGAGGCAGCTAAGAACGTCAGATAAGCAGATTCCAGTAAATCCGGTTGTTGTTGTTGTTGCTGATGTTGTTGTGAAGGATTCCAGCAAAAATCATCAAACATCATGTGACCAGATTGAGTTTCAGGGGATCCCTCATCACTGGGTTACAGCATGGAGACCATGTTGTTGTCACTGTGGTTGAACAATGTTGACAGTGAATGCCAGTATTTTAGACTGAATTCATTCATTTCTACGGTTTTCCTTTGAATTAAAACAAATATTCCAAACTGGTTATCACTGTTCACTCACATTTATCAACATTAATCACAATTATTACACAGCTTTGTTGAATACTCGATTCTGATTGGTCAATCACGGCATTCTGCAGTCTGTTATTTCGTTATAACAGACCGTTGCTATGTATAGCAGACCGTTGCTATGTATAACAGACCGTTGCTATGGGCGCAGTTCTGATGTCACACTCTGGAGGACCATTTCTGTGTCAAATGTTTTTATTTCTTAAGTAAGTAACTGTGTAATAAGCGGGATAATGTACAGCTAGCGGGTCATTGTTGTGAGGCATCGCCTTGTCTGGGATTCTTTCACAACAATGACCGGCTCGCTGTACATTATCCCTTACTTAGTATATGACAGTATGAAAATATTATGCAAGATAAGCATATTGTTTGTTTTTGTGAACGGCAGAATGGTGCGTAGCTTTAAAAGTTGCGGCCGCAAGGAATTGTGGGGGCGGCATTATCTCCTATTTCCTTTGGTAAAGGATGGTCCAGTGTGTCCTATGCTGAAGGAGATAAGAAAGGAAGCATTGAAACACCTTTCCTTAACATCTAGAGGACTCCAACAGCTCTTATCACGGCTGCTACTCAGATACTTCCAGGTCATTTCACTCCGTTTGGAACCTCTCTAAGCAAAAAATACTTTTTTAACCACAGCCCAGGTTTCTTTTCCTTTTTCCTCCGAGCATTTGATTTATTGATCGCTGTCGGGATGTAATGAACATTTCAACAAATACAACAAAAAAAGTATTTAAACAGCACCACCAACCAACCCGACCTTTAACCCCACACACTGAGAAACTACAAGGTTAGCAGAGCAATTCCACGAGAGCAGAATGTTGCAGACCCTTTATTGATTCGCCCGCTGAACACGTCAGTGGAAGGAATAAAATGAAATGTTGAATTCAAACCTCCGAATAATTGAGACTGAGCAGAAGCGAGTGGGCCTCTGTGTTATTAATAAATACAACAAAAAAAAACTACACAAAAGCTCAAAGCGGCTGAATTAATATCTTGATGACGGGAAAAGCAATTCTTCCTCAAATAAAAGCGGGCTTTCATTCATCTCCGTCCTTTGTGTTGTTGTAGTGCCATAAACACAGAAGCACACACTGCCCACCCACACACACACACCCGCACGCACCCGCACACAAAGGCTTTTGTTGTGGCCCCCCTATTGCGTAAATAGCGGAGACAAATGAACAAAAATCACCGCTGATTGTCGACAGGTAAGACTGAAGAGGCTGGGGCTGTGTGTCAGTGGGCCATCTGGGAACAAAGTGACAGGCTGTGTGTGTGTGTGTGTGTGTGTGTGTGTGTGTGTGTATGTGTGG
>CAKAOI010026866.1:0-13951 GCA_916701655.1 Sebastiscus albofasciatus
TCTCTCTCTCTCTCTCTCATCTGCAACCGCTTATCCCGTTAGGGGTCGCGGGGGGGCTGGAGCCGATCCCAGCCGACATTGGGCGAAGGCGGGGTAAACCCTGGACAGGTCGCCAGTCCATCGCAGGGCTGACACATAGAGACAGACAACCATTCACACTCACATTCACACCTATGGGCAATTTAGAGTCAACAATTAACCTAACATGCATGTCTTTGGACTGTGGGAGGAAACCGGAGTACCCGGAGAAAACCCACGCTAACACGGGGAGAACATGCAAACTCCACACAGAAGGGCCCCAAGTCAGATTCGAACCTGCAACCCTCTAGCTGTGAGGCGCCAGTGCTAACCACTGCACCACCGTGCAGCCCCAGAAATAAACATGAATGAGTTAATTAATTAAAGTAAAGTGTGAAAGTGTATAATGGTTTAGAACATTATGATAGAAGTATATGATGTCCATCCTCATGTCTCTATTATGTCTCATCAGTTGTTGCAGCAATTTTTGTTATAAAGATTTGGTGCTAAATTTAAACCACTGGAGAATTCATAAAAATGATCAATAATCCCTCCAGAATACCACATTAAGTCACCAACACCTTGAGGAACACCATAGAAGAGGCCATGCTGTGATTTGGTATCAGAAACTTTTGACATTTGGAGATTTCTGCAAAAATTGCATTTTTCAGTGATTACTTGGCGAGCACGTCTGATGTGTAAACTGCTCAGAAACCTCCTTATTGTCAATCTAGCTAGGAAAGCCATCCATCCTCTGAATGCTCTAGGTCTCTAGTTTGTGGCTGTAAAGTTTCATGAGGCTGTGATTATCATAGAGGCCACCACAGATCATCTCACTACAATGAAATGGCTACTATGGGGACTAACATCATCACACATCCAATCATGGGCTGATTGGATCCACAAGAGTCTCAGCTTTACAGGGATACCCAATTTATGTAATTCCAAGACTGTTTAGTGGTCCCAGGGTGCATAAACTATTTTAGAATAGACGAAAATAACACATCTATACTGCATTCACAAAACGGCATGTTTTTTGGCCCAAACTGCATGTGATCATCATAAAGTGGGTATGTCTGTAAAGCGGAGACTCGTGGGTAGCCATAGAACCCATTCACATATCTTGAGGAGAGGGGGGTCAAAAGACCCCTTTTGAAAATGACCATGCCAGTTTTTCCACACCAAAATTTTGCCCTAACTTTTAGAGTGTTAGTGAGCCTCCTTCCCGACAAGATGCAAGATAGATATTTTCCAAAGTCCCTAGAAGTGTATGATTCAACTTTTTCCCAGTGTGTAGTGTTAAAAAAGTTAACAAAAATCGCAAGAAATCGTAATATTGATCGCAATACTTAAAAATCGCAATACATGTTGAATCAGCACCCAAATATCGTGATCCAGGTCTAAAATTAGCACCCACCAAATGCGGGTAAATTGTTGGCAGAGGCAGGTGAAATCATCAGGACACCCGCCACTTCAGAAAGCAGGGAAAACGCTAGTGATGGGAATAGAGAACCGTAGTTGTCCGCTTTCTTGGCATCTCATGTCTCCGTGTCTATCGATTCCTCTTATTGATGCTTTCCCAACAGTTACGCTGCACAATGACGCATATGCCGTATCATGTTTCGGTTTGATTGGGACTCAACCACATCGCGCCACTAAACCTGAGGGGACGTACCCTATTTTTACCTGATAATGTGACACTGTGAACAACACATCTGTGTTGAAATCAGAGGAGGAGAGTTAGTAACGTTAGCTGTTAGCAGTCGGTGGGCAGAACAGTCCTGATTCGATAAATAGTGGAGCTACTAATGTTGACGGAGGTGCCATTCAGTTATTATTATGGGACGTTCAAACTCTGCTCAGTAAAATGACAATTGGGTGAAGGTAAATTACAACATTATCATGATGCATTCAAATGTAATAAGTTTTTGGCGAGAAACTTGATTAAATCCAGTTTGAAGGAGATGTTTTCACATCAATATAAAATAGATATTAAAGAGAGAATTATGATCTGTTTAACTTCCTAACCACTTACCAAGATTTATTTTAATCAAAGTAAATATTTAAATAATCATAATCATTTGAAATAAGTGTTTTTATGCAAATAACCAATATAGATGACAATAACAAAGTACAGTACTGTGTACAGTACCCTCCCTCCTCCCAAAAATAGGGCTCTCCCAGAAGCCACGGTGTAATTCCAACACTGTAATTTACCGTATATATGATATTTTTTATGTAAAATATATCGAACATTGAATGACTTCAGATCTAAAATGTTATTCCTTCATTTAGTGCAGAGATTTCAGAAGTGGCAGATAAAGTTTCTGAGTGGCAAACAAAAAAAAATGCTTGTCTGCCACAGTGGCAGGAAGTGAAGAAAGTTCATTTCAGACCCTGATCATGATGGTATCGATTCAGGAGATATGTAGGTGTCCCAATACGAGCCCCGGTGAATGTGAATGCATTGAAACAGAACCAGAGACCAGCAGCTCATTAACACCAACTCACGAGCATCTCCTTCTCTCTGATCTATCTCCACAATGTTGGATCAAGAATGTGTGTGTGTGTCTTTGTGTGTGTGTCTGCTCATCTAAGGCATGAAGGAATGTGTGAGTAAGCTTATTGAACAAAGCACAGAATAGTTTCCATCTTAGGGAAGCAAGTGGATGTGGCGACCGCTGACATGTGGAAAGTATGTGTGTGTGCATCTCTTAGGGCTCTTAGAATCATGACACACACACTCTCGGAGCTTTGATGTGTCTGTATACAGTATGTGCACACCACACACACATTTCATCACCTGGCCTTACATCAGTGAAACCAGCTGTCTTCGTCGCCCACAGTATGTGTCGAGTCAGAGGGACGGTCTCTTCCTCTGAGTCGGGGTGAAGTGACGTCGTTTCAAAACCGCGAGCTCGAGCACGGCCGAGCGCAGAACTGTGTTTATCTGTGTTACTCTTTTCTCCTAAAAAGGCTAAAGTAGAGCGGGATCAGGGAGAGGGAGGGACGACGGGTCACAGGACGCCGGGCGTCTGTCTGTGTTGTGGTCTGGCCAATAATCCTCTCCTGTCAGGTCAGGGCAGAGGAGGAAACAGAAAGTGATGGATAGATTTGTGTATAAATATGACAAATGTCTCCCTGATTCTCTTACAGGAAACAAGTTTTGGAAAGAAAGTGTCACGTTCAAGGATTAAACATGTGTGTGTCCTATATATCTCCCCCCTCTTTCTGAAACCTAGCCCTGTTGAACAAAGGCTGTCCTGGCGTGACCTGTGTGGTTGCATGGGATGTGTGTGTAAGTGCTAGCAGCTGCTTATAAAAGCGCTTTGTGTTGGAAAGGCTGCAGGAGGATGTGAGCAGCAGCATGATTGCCTCATCTATCGGTGGGAATGGATGAAGTGCAGCACCCCCTGCAGCAACATGTCTCTCTTCTTCTCACACACACACACACATATTCTCATTATTGATGAATATGTTTTTTTTAATTAATTGATCAAAGTCTATAAAATGTCAGATAATAGTACATTTTTTTATTTTGTCTGACAAACGGTCCAAAATTTCTTAAATTTACAATCATATAAAACAAAGAAACCAGGGTATATTTGTTGTTTTTTTTCCTGATAAATATCTCAAATGATGAATTGATAAATTTCCTGTTCAATGTCTTGAATTGTTGCAGTACAATAGACGGGTTTCTTGTCTACAAACATTACTGGCTGCGTGTGGATTCAGAGGACAAAACCGCTTTGGCAGCCGTTGTAATCAATGAAGATTTGGCATTGTTTATATATTCTTGTTGACGATACTAGACCCTTGCAGATTACCAGATACCATTATCATATGACGTATTAGTGTGAGTGTGAGATTTGTTTATTATTATCACTTGTTATGAAATGGGTAACGTTAGATCAGACAAACCAGCTGAATATTGTTTGTGCAACATGAGGATCAAACTGAACAAAATCATTCCAAAAGGGAGATATCAACCAGCGACAAGACATGACATGTAAAAAAACTGAAATTAAAAGTCAAGCTTTGACATATTTGAGGTTTAAATGTGCATCTTTCAGTCCGGGCTTCTAATTGTTTTTCAGAAACACAGTTAAGTTAAGGTTTTACAGCTACCACAAGGAACTTTCATTTTGTGTTGATTGTGGTGGGCCCTGTGGACAAAAGCGGTAGTGTTTCTGAGCACCAGACTCCCTTCAGAAAACCTCTCATTTTACTGCAGCAGGGTCTGACAGTCGGCCGAGCTCAGTCCTGGTTCTGGTTCTCCCGTGCCCTCCCTTCCCTCCAGCGGTCCCAGAAATACGGCCTGGGCCTCCAGCGGCGCGGTGTGTTGGCTCCCAGTGGGGGGACCGTCGGAGCAGCGAGGCGAAGCTCTGCTCCTGGCTGGAGGAGGAGCCGCTGCTGCCGGACTGCAGGTCGATCTGCGTCAGGCTGGATGCTGCCGGAGGCCCCTGCTGGAGGACCCTGCTGGAGGCCCCTGCCGGAGGCCCCCGCTGGAGGCCCCTGCTGGAGGCCTCTGCTGGAGGCCCCCGCTGGAGGCCCCCGCTGGAGTCTGAGCTGAAGGAGTTTCTGGTGAACCTGCATGATTTCGTCTGACTTTGCTTGGAATCAGACCAGGTGGCACCGATGACAAGAACTAAATACAAATAGACAATCTTCTCGCTGATGGTCTCGTTTCCTCATATAGAGAGTCATATAGAGGCATCAGACTGTTTCATAACCACAGTAACTTTAAGTCATGCATACTAATGTTTTGGCTTTGATGATGTCTATATTTTAAAAGACACCAGTATGTAAATAGAAAGCATAATAGAGCCAGTGGTGGATTCTTGTGTCAGCAGCATTCCCAGACTTGGCAGTAGCTTGTCTCCACGGAGTCATGTGAAAAAAAATGGTCATTTATTTTCAGTCTTTATGGCCCCTGGCAACGGTAGGCCATGTGGGGGGGTGGGGGGTGGGGGGTTGAAATCTGAGAGAGGTAGAGACACATAGAGGGACACTTCACCCCCGTCCCATAGAGACAGCCGACGTTGTTTTTACAGGTCAGGACGGGTGAAAGTGCGGTGTAAACATTCAGGGGTACGGCACCCCCCCGCCGACAGGGCACCACATCAGTCTGGCATGTGTTTGTGCTCATCGGATCATGACAGCGCGTGACTACCCTCCCCTCCTAACCCTCCATCTGTCCACCTGCCCCACTTTTCTGTTTTCTTGATGAGCTCAGAGTCTCTGGCAGCAGATCCCAGGTTGGCAAAGTGGCAGACGTAACACACAGCTACACAGCTGGGCAGCAGCAGAGAGAGACTTAGACATCGAAAGAGGAGGAGACAGAGATTCTGGGAAGAGAGCAAGGCTCAGAAAGAAAATGCAAAGAAGTGAGCATGTAAAGAGAGAATAGGAAAGTTGTGTGCAACAGGACAGTGGAAAAGTAAGAGAGAGGAAAAGGAAAGCTCAGAGGTCGCCAGCTTTGTGTATATTTTCTGACTGCTGCTGGAGGACCCCCTAAGGCCCCATCACTGAGGTATCCACAGACATGCCTGCTGCGTGGAGAGTTCACCGATTCCCCCAGGATCGACAGAAGATCAGCCGGGCTCAAATCACCCTCAGGAGTGAGTAGGACAGAACTGTTTGTTGGCTTTGTGTGCGAGTATATCGGTTTCCTAAAGGCAACTCCTGTGTGTACCTGTTTAGTCTTCGATTATGAACGACGTGACTCGAATTGAACTGCAATTTAGGTTTGTTTTTGTGTAAAACGGCCGCTGAAGCAATTAGTCAGTGAATCAGTCGACAGTCCTTTATCACCGTTCTCTGGTGCCTGGTACGTACTGTAATTGTGAGGATCTTTCAAATCACTGTGAGTGGAATCTTTTGGATTTTGGACTGGGTCAGACGAAAATAAGAAATTTGAAGACATCACTTTGGGAAACTAGTAGCAGCTCTAGTAATAACAACAATGTATGAAGACCAGTATCAGTTGTCAGTGATGCACCAATCCAGTAGTGTCCCACTGCAGAGCTCCAGGCTCTGGCCCACCTCTGGCACTGGAAATCACGTGGGTTATCACGCGTTAAGGTGGAAAACCACGAGTGTTTATCGCGCTTTCTTATCAATGAATAACGTTTATATTATGTCACTGTATTATATTGCGCAGTGTGTTGTTTAATCGTGCCTATTCTTAACGAAGTAGCCTAATCAGTGTATATTTAATAATAAAAATTAAATACAAATTTATAATCCGGAAAGTGTCCGGAGCTTCTGATTCGTTGAATGGGTTTTGGTGCCTTTAAGGATACTCGATCCTAATTCTAGGGATCGGAACACGACAACTGCCTTTTATTCATTTTAGTAATCTCTGAAACACAATTCTAAACATTCTAGTAGCGCTGTGTCATCATGATATCACAATATTCTTTTTTACCAAGTTCCTCAATCGATATTGCAGTGATATTGTAGGGTCGACTATTGGTGCTTTCACAAAATATTTAGACAATGAGATTTTTGATAAATAAGTAATCATCGGTAATGTGTATGTAATAACTAAAGGCAAATAATAGAACAGCTAGAACAGACTTCAGAAAATGACATCACTTTACTGTAATGCAGCCTTTAAAAGCAGGAAAAGACAACACTTCTGCCACATTACCATGTCCACATCTAAAATGATATCTAGTCTCATATGACGATATTGACATAATATCGATATATTGCCTATAGCCCTAGAGGTTTTGTGTTACTTTCCACAGTACAGATTTGAAGTTGTAAAAATAAGAAGAGCTAACCTTACGGTAAAGTATCAGATCGCTACCCAAAACAGTCAGTCGGGTTTCTGACTTGGAATCGGGAGAGAAAAGATGGATTGAGTTCATCCCTACTCAGTGTCATGCAGTTAAATTAAATATACCACATGAATGTATTCCACCACTGCTTTCTTGTACAAGTAATTATGTGTGTGAAACATCCATGAGTGTGTGTGTGTGTGTGTTTAAACGTTTAACCGTTCTGTCCCACGAGCCTCAGACACATTTCAGCCCGGAAGCGAGGCCTCTGTGGAGACTTTCCCTGATTGGCTACAGAGCCGTTCTGTGATTTCATTGGTTCAAGTTGTGCTCTAGTTGTCATGTAGCAACAGTGTAGGAAAGGCTGGAGGGGGACTGACCACAGTTGCCATGGTCTCCTGATCCATGAAAGAGAGGTTGAAGTTTAACATGTACATGTGTTTGTCAATAGTGTGTACTGTGTGTAGACTTCATTGGCAAGCCAACTTTCTCAGAGACAGCAAGGCTCCAGGTCAGCTCTGATTGGTTGTTTTTCTCCAGTCTGTGAAATCTTAAAATGTCATTAGGAGGACAACGGAGGACACACAATTTTTTCCAGATTGCCTGTCTCATGCACTACTGTCAGGATAAAGTGACCGTTTTATAACACTAGCCATAAAACAGACATGAAAATCTGTAGAAGCCAGGACAGGTTTTTCGGAAATCGTCAAGACTGATCACATTGTTCCAGTAAAATGTCACATTCCAGTCTAACGTCTGAAAATGATCTGCTTCCGTCCTTTGTAAAAGAGCTTCTCAACAACTTTGTTGAGCATTCAGACCGGGCTGAAAAGGATTTTCCATAATATGAGATAAAAAAATGATTACCGAGCCGTCGCCTGACATGTCGTCTGTTGAGCTGGGACGGATGTGAACAACCATCGGTTGTGTGTTAAGGCTGTTAGTCGTCTGTATTTCAAATCAAATCAACGTTTATTTTTCACATACGCAGTCATACACGGCACAGCGTGTCGTGAAATTCCTTTGTGCCTAACTCCAGAAGCAACTATTAAATATAAAAAAATAGAATAGTATAAAATAAAGTAAACAATAATAGCAAGTAACCAACACAGAAGAATGTCCAAATCCTAGGCTTTGTAATTTTCTGCCCATAAAACTCCAAATTCAACTCCTAGAGCTCGTACCAAAACCAACACTCCTACGTGCACGACATGCCACTGACCATAATTGCATATTTGCTGAGATCTCTAGAAGTTTTAGGCAGGCATCAAACATGCTCTGACGGATGAAATATCTGTATAAAATATGCTTTTAGCTCTGATGATGAACTATATAGGCCTACCAGCGGCACACTCAAGTCAAGTCAAGACAATTTTATTTGTATTGCCCAAAATCACAAATCATAAAGTTGCCTCAGGGGAGCTTTTCAATCTGTACAGGATATGACACCTTCTGTCCTTTACAGTACGACCCTCTCATCGGATAAGGAATAACTTAACCAAAAAACACCTTTTAACAGGGAAAAAAAGCACAACACGACCTCCTCTCCACGCCAAACAGGTAGAGCCAGAGCAACAAGACCTCTTCTCCACGCCAAACAGGTAGAGCCAGAGCAACACGACCTCCTCTCCACACCAGATAGATGGAGCCAGAGCAACACAACCTCCTTTCCACGCCAACCAGATAGATCCCGAGCAACACAACCTCCTCTCCACGCCAGATAGATAGAACCAGAGCAACACGACCACCTCTCCACGGCGAATAGATAGAGCCAGAGCAACACGACCACCTCTCCACGCCAGATAGATAAATCCTGAGCAACACGACCTCCTCTCCACGCCGAATAGATAGAGCCAGAGCAACACAACCACCTCTCCACGCCGAATATACACCTTCCTCTCCATCTGAAACTTCCCCTTGCTATTTAGCTCTGACAAAAAAAAGAGCCTTTTCACAATTTATTGAGCGTTCCCGGCCAGTTGTGAATGATCGATCGGAGACTCATCTCACCAGAGAAGCTGATGGGGCAGATTTTGTGCACAGCTGCCTCCTCCCGTGCTTCTTTTCTCATTTCCCCCCTCATTTCCTCCCCACTCCATCATGATCTTTTCTCTTTCTTTATTGTTTGTTACAATGAAGGATGCGTGTAGAAAGAAATGGCTGGAAAGCTACATCTGTCTGTGTTGCTGTCTGGCTGCATATCTCACACGTTCAAGTTCAAAGGATTTGGTCTTTTTTTTTGTTGCCATTAGCTCTGGCGAGCTGATGATGAGTCATGCAGTGATATATAATTCATGGCAGTATTGGTTTTGTGTGTCTAAAAGAATGCTTATGGGTGAGGTGGAGGTAGCAGCTACACATCCCAGCCAGCCTTTTCCCTGCCTCGGTTCACCAATGAGGAGCAAGAATATATATAAATTCTATAATATGACAGTGCCTTTTCGAGTTCTGTAGTTTGATTTAATCTCTGATATATAATTTGGGCCCATCACTCACAGTGTACCATTCATGACATGCATCTTTAAGATTGTAGCAGTCATAAGCTTCCTTTATTTGTTCTGCCAAAAAGCCCCTTGTAATTCTGTTTTTGACTCTCTGCCAAGCGGCAACCTCCTGGTCTGAAAAGTGAAGCCAATGCCGAAGTGCCCGTGAATCCATATTCTTTCTAACAGCCAGCAGGGGACGACTCCTCTGGTTGCAAAAAAGAAGTCTGATTGTATAGAAGTCTATGAGAAAATGAGTCTACTTCTTCCTTGATTTATTACCTCAGAAAACATTGTAAACATGAGTTTAGTTCTCAATCGCTAGTTTCAAGTCTTCTTCAATACAGCATGATGTTCATTTAGTAAATTATGGTCCAATTTAAAGTCAAATAGACCATAAAGCAGGGGATGCTTTAGGGCGGGGCTACCTTGTGATTGACAGGTCGCTACCACGGCGTTGGAGTTTTTGTTTTAGAACTTAAACCCTTTCACAGTTCAGTTCAGTTCAGTTCAGTTCATGAAAATTAAAGGTTCTCTGTACGATATCTAGAGTATTAATATAGCATCAAACAACTATTGTCTATATAAAGATATAGAGGAGTAATGTCTACCTGAGCAGAGAATGAAGTCTCTCCCCCTCTGTGTGTGTTGTAATCCGAGCTTCTATCTGCTTTGTTGACATAGCCGGGCGGGCTGCACGTGCTTTTAGTGCATGTTAATGCATGTGAGAGTGCCCCACTGGGCTAGCTAATGGCCGCCACTCCGCACTGCACTGAGGCGGCGCGGTGCGGCGCGGAAGCATAGCACCCACCCTCAGGTTTCCCCTCCAGGTTAAAAAATGTTAACTCTGTCAGCACTTTAGCTTTTGTTTCCACTGTTAGCACCGTTAGCTCTGGCTCAGCCATGTTGAGAGCCGTGCGGAGGCAATAGAAACGCTCCCAATCATGCATTTAGCACCTTTAATTGTAAAACTTTTTGTCGCCTAAAAAATTTATTATTTACCATTGGGTTGTACTTATCTCCACCCTGTCGTGTCACTTCTGGTTGTAAATAACCAAAATGGTGACGGCCAAAATGCCAAACCGTAGTCCACAACCCAATGGGGGACTACATCCACTTCTTGTATAAAGTCTATGCTCTCTGCAGTCTCTCATTATTTAGGCTTTTGCATCTGAGAATGGCTCCTTTTCTCAGCTTCTGACAGTTATTATTGACCCCAACTGACTCAAAATAAAATAATTAAAATCAGGATTTTTTTATTATTATTATTTACAGTGGAGAATATTCTCCATCCCTCCTCAACACAATTTGGAGCGTCGTATTGTTGCTAAAAAGATTTGTGTCTCGTCTGACCACACCACATTCTCCCAGTAATCTACAGGCAAATGTTGCCTACAAACAAGCTTCAACGGGCCTTTTTTTTTAAGTAATGGAGTCTTCCAGGGTGGTTGTGCATGGAGACAATGGCAGTGGAGTGCTTTGCATATAGTTCTGTTTGTGACCACTGTAGCTGCTGCTTCCAGGTCTTTCTGGAGCTCTTCTCAAGTCGTTGGGTTACTCTTCCGACTAACTTTCTAACCGCCTGGTCGAAAATCTTTCGAGGAGCTCCCATGCGGGTACAGTTGGCGGTTGAGTGATGTTCCTTCCACTTGTAGATAACAGCCTCAGTGGTGCTTATAGGAATATTTAGGAGTTGGGAAATCTATTGGTATCCAGTGCCATTGATATGTTGCTCAACAATGTTGTTATGAAGGTCTTGGGAGAGCTCTTTGCCTCTACCCATCATGAGATGTTTCATGTGTCACAGCTTGGTAACAAATGACTTGTTTACTTGCATTCCAAGTTGGGTGACCCTTTTTTCAAAGAGTGGAAATCTACCAACATGCATTAATCTAGCTAATTTTAATTGGTTGGTTTACTGATTTTTCTTACTTTGGTCAATACTTTTTTTCTTGTGTCCACTTTATTGCACAGAACTTTTGTTTGGAATGTTTGGATTGGAATGTTACAATTTCTTTATCTGTGTTTTTGGGTTAATACCAATGTCTTGTCTAAATTTCGTGTGAATAGATGCGTTGGAAATATATTTAATGACAAAATTGTTGACGTGTAAAACAAAGAAAAACAGGAAATGTCCACCTTTGAGATGCTGGAACCAGCAAATTTGTGGTATTTGTCCTTGAAATATGACTTGAACAGCAATCTGTTATCAAACTAGTTGCAGGTCTGGATGCTCTTGGCCCACTTGTTATTTGTCCCAGGTCCATGCATACTAACCCACCCCCCCCCTCCCCTCCCCTCCCCTAATACCTCAGCGGATACCCCAGTGTTTACCTCAACCACTCAAGGTCGTCTAATAGGCCGGGCCACTTGTTGCCGGGCAGATCCGAAACTATAATAAGTACATGTTTGCATATTGTGTCACTCTGACACATGATCCCCCTCGCCTGACACTGGTTTCAGGATGGTCCCTGCCATGTCACTGAGACATTCTAACAGTGCAGTGGGTTGGAATCCAATATCCAGCAGTCATCCATAGGAGGTGAGGATGGCATAGGTGTGGATGTCGGTATCCTACTGCCCTTCTAGACATCCCGACTCCCCCGAGCCCCAAAATAATCCCCCGACTTGTAGGACACCATGAAGGAGTCAAAGATAGACACAGAAACAGACCTACAGTTATAGAATCCAATGCTTATTAAGATATTAATGTACTTTGATGAAGAAAGAGGACCTATGATAACCTATGATAATATTAATCCCGTGTGATTCAAACCCTTGACCTTAAACAACTGCATTCAGGGTGACAAATAAACCAAGAGAATTTCATCATCCTTTGTTGCTGAAAGCTCACTCATCAATTCATCAACTCATAAATGATTTAACAGGCTTCCCAGAGACCTAGCTTCTGCACATTGTGTGGATTTAGGAAAAATATAAGAACCAAGCCGACGGTCAGCTGTCGGGACAGTTTTGGGTGCGTCGGTGAGCGTCTGTCGGCATACTTTTTGAGGTATGTCCCGCCCTGTCGGCTCTAGTCTGCCCGTGTCTGAGGTTTTTTGGCCGATCGCCTACTGGTTGGCAGATGTTATTCATTTCACACAGGCGCAGAACATGGAACATGGTAACTGACCGTCGACCGTTGTCTTTGCGGTGTGTTCAAATGCAACTCATCGGCCAAGACAAAGGCGACGTGAGGCTCCCGACAGTCAGCCTTCATCGCCAATAGTTCTCTGATGTTGACTTGCTGTGTCTGGGCCTTAATGGCGCAGTGTGTAACATCTGGCAGCATCTAGCGGTGAGGTTGCAGATTGCGACCTCTCCTGTGCCCCGAGCGTGTAGAAGAACTACAGTATGTTGGCCGACATGAAAACGCAAATAGCCCTATCTAGAGTCGTTGTAAGATTAGTGTAGGTCATTTGGAGAATAGCAGAGCCAGTGTGTGTGTGTGTGTGCGTGGGAAGTGAGTGGTGAAGCAAGAGAGAGAGAGTGGTGACGTCACTTTACAAGATGAGGCCTAAGGACATGACTTACCGTAAAAGTCCTTGAATCACAATAAACAAGACATTGAAAGTCATTAAGAAGTCCTTGAATTTAATAGCAGAGAGCGAGCGTGAGCTTTGAATTCCCCTTCGTACTGTAATAACGGCGAGGTTGTTTTAAAGTAATGAGGTTAACGGATGTGAGGGCGAGGACAGAGATGGAGAGACAACAACTGACGAGGAGAGTTGGAGGCCAAATAGAGAATATGAAATAGGTGTACAGTGTGCCAGGCAGCCCATTTTCGTTGGCCATCTAGTATAATGGTTATTGATAGAACGTCCTAAACAGACCTCTAAGAACCATTTCACCTTCTTGTTCTACTGGAAACACTGATGTCAGCAGGAAGCAGGAGAAGGAAGATGAAGCAGCAGAAGAGCCGTTAGGAAAGCACGTTCCCAAAAGTAGCTTTGATTCTTCAGACATTGATTTAATTCTGCCTGCTATGCACTCTGTTTGGTATTCAGTCTACAGTCACAGGTGGTTTGGGCTCTTACATCTAGAGTAGGAAATCGGTAGTAACTGGATATAACACATATTTGGTCCTACTTTTAGGACTAGGAGTAAAGTGCAATTTATCAACTCTGTTAACCTGGAAAGGGTTAACCTATCGCTGCCAATATTTAGGAGAACTCCAGAAAGGTCCAAAACTGTTGGGAGCTGCCAGGAGACGGCTCCATGTATAAGTTTATTGTTAGCTGACAAGAACCGTACTGAACTATGTCACTCTTTCAGTGCTTCATAGAGGTAATGCACCTGACAAGGACTTGTATTTGTATTAATTATGATGAAGGATATCTCAACGAAATTTCAACTAGGGCTGCACGATGTATCATTTCAGCTTCGACATTGCAATATGTGCAACATCACATTCAAAATGTACCATAAAGGGAGATTTGTCAAGTATTTAATGCTCTTATCAACATGGGAGTGGGTACATATGCTGCTTTATGCAAATTTATGTATATATTTATTATTGTAAATCATTGAACAACACAAAACAATGACAGACATTGTCCAGAAGCCCTCACAGGTACTGCATTTAGCATAAAACAATATGCTCAAATCATAACATGGCAAACTGCAGCCCAACAGCCAACAACAGCTGTCAGTGTGTCAGTG
>CAKAOI010026866.1:13971-40295 GCA_916701655.1 Sebastiscus albofasciatus
GTATTCAGTCTACAGTCACAGGTGGTTTGGGCTCTTACATCTAGAGTAGGAAATCGGTAGTAACTGGATATAACACATATTTGGTCCTACTTTTAGAACTAGGAGTAAAGTGCAATTTATCAACTCTGTTAACCTGGAAAGTGTTAACCTATCGCTGCCAATATTTAGGAGAACTCTAGAAAGGTCCAACAACAGCTGTCAGTGTGTCAGTGTGCTGACTTGACTATAACTTGTCCCAAACTGCATGTGATTATCATAAAGTGGGCATGTCTGTAAAGGGGAGACTCGTGGGTACCCATAGAACCCATTTACATTCACATATCTGGAGGTCAGAGGTCAAGGGACCCCTTTGAAAATGACCATGACAGTTTTTCTCTGCCAAAATTTAGCGTAAGTTTTGTTTTCGGTTCCCAACCTTTACTTCTTCTTCTACTCCGTTTACTGGTAGATTACAGCCATGCGTAGCCAATAGCGGCAACTTCTGACCAAACTACGCTGTAGCCGAGTTTGGAAACGCGCCTAAATTGCATTTCTTTTTTTTGGGACATTTCAAAAGTTTGTTTAAAGTTTGTCACATACACACTCCCTCCAAGCTATCAGTCAGTTTAGGGACTTCATATGACTCTGAAGTAAGATGTTTTTTAGTCTTATAAGGTAAGATAATATGAGCCAAGATCTGAGCATGGTCCACACGTCAAGCTATTTACTAAAGCAATATATATTTCTATGGAGCGGGTGTCGTTTCCTTTCCCTGCTCAGTCTGGGCTGTAGCCAATCACAAGATGTTACTATAGATGCCTGGACGATGCCGTCATGAGCTAAATGTGATGCTGTATGTGCATTCTAGTTTTAAAAAATTTGTGTCCACCCTGTAACCCTGCTATCTGCGCTTTCACCAGACTGTCTAAATAAACCTGGACGTGGACATGTGTCTTACAGTCGAACCAACCTTGACAGAGCGAAGACAGTTGGAATTTCCTTTGCGTCTCGTCTGTGATTGCAGAGCGTGTACGTCATCGAGCTCAGAGTGTGTACTGTAGAGTCACTGGAGCCACACACGCTAAAAATGTACACACCGTCTGAGTCTGAGCTACATCTATTATTCATAACCCCCGGTGTTTGTCTCTGACGGGAAGATGAATGGACAACTAATGCTCATCCTGGACATATACACCAACACCTTGACCTCCTGACAGGTGACAGCATCAGCTCTTCACTTACACAAACATAGATGGATGGCAGCTTTGATGACAGGTTGTTTGTCTGGACAGACGGAGGAGAATGACTCTGTCCTCTACCTCTGTCTACCATCATCCTGACAAACACACAATCTCCCCTTCGCTGTTCACTTTGTCCTTTTCTGGTCATGTTGCCTTTTTTTCTCCTCTCGACTTTGTATTTTTCCTTCCTTTGTTGTGTGTCGTCATTCGCCTGCTCTCGTAAAATCTACTGACATGCTGTAGTAGTGTAGCGGTAGTCAGTCAGTAGAAATAAAAAACAAGGTTTCCTTTTTGCTCGTAGCCTGCTGTATATATTTTATCAGCTTCCATGTTTTTTTTATTATTCCTGGTGTGCTGGTAACTATTTTTATTTTATTTATTTATTTAACCTTTATTTAACCAGGAGGTTCCTTGAGATTAAAATCTCTTTTTCGAGGGAGACTTGGCCAAGATGGCACGCCATTACAAAGTTACAAAAATCATACAATGGAGCATGTTAAAACAGACAAAAGGCAATAGATACATGATACAAAATCCAGTTTAGGAAAAGCAATTGCACTCTTCAGTTACACAGTTTTTTATCAGTGCTTTGAACTCTCCCAGGGAGACAAAATCATTAAAGGTCCCATATTGTAAAAAGTGAGATTGGCATGTCTGTTATAGTATAAAGCAGGTTTAAGTGCTATATAAATACTGTGAAAGTATTGAAAGGTTCAATATACGGAGAAATACACACAGCCCGTATTCAGAAATTGTGAGTTTGAAACAAGCCGTTAGGATTTCTGTCCATTTGTGATGTCACAAATATACAATATTGAGACCATGCCACGGTTTTAAACGTAAACATTCTTAATGTGTCCCAGTTTATTTCCTGTTGCAGTGTATGTAAATGACATCAGCTGACAGGAAGTAAACATGGACCCAAACTGTTGCAAGACAACGCAATTCCGTTGCAATTCCGTTGAAATGAACTAAAACAGAGCATGTCAGACAGAGGGTAAATCTGGAGGTTTTCTAGTTTCATATGACGATAACTATAACTGTAAAACTGAGCCCGCTACAACCTCTGAAAGAGGCGATTTTTAAGAGGTTAATTAAAGACAAAAAATCGCAAGTAGCGTTAAGAAAATGAAACCAAAACCTGTTTAATTGCTGCCAATCAAAGCACGCTGTGAGCACCACCAATATGATTCCATTCATCTTTATGTTATTGGGTTGAAGGTGGTCCTTCTCTCCGCATGCCTGTATTCAGTGTATTCCACACTTCCTGTAAATGTATAGAACAGCTTATGGGTAGTTACATTTATGTGATGCATGGATGCCCTCCTCAGTAAATGTCAACGGTCGCCTCGAGCTGAGTGTAGCTGGTGTAGACATACATCTCAGAGACTTAACACATAGAAGCAAAACTTTCTGCGTGGCTGGAAACAAAAAGTCTTTTTCTTTTTATTTTGGTGACCCCGCCCTTTATGTTTAATGCTCCGTCCTGGGATCTCAATGAATAATTGAAATCAAAGACTTCACTACATCCCTACAGTCACACACTGGTAATGATATGGAGGACAGCAGCAGCGTTGTGTCCTTCTCTGTATCCAGCGCATGAATAATAGATCGGATCCAGGAAGTACAAACTGGCCGACCAACCCATCAGGTAGAGTCCCACCACATCCTGTACGCAGCTCTCTCTCTCTCTCCCTCTCTATTTCTGTCTCTTTCTCTGCCTTTTGTGATGCGTCACTTTGTTTCTCCTTTTCCTGTATCTCTGTCCGGCTCTCAGTCTCTGTCTTAATCCCCCAGCTCTGTCTCTCTCTCTCTCTCTCTCTCTCTCTCTGCCTCTCATGTTCATCTCTCTCCCTCCCACTCTCCATCCCTCCCTCTCCTCTTCCTTTGTTTCCATCACTTCTGATGTATCGGAGAGCCGGCACAAAGAGCGACCACGCCGGGCGTTTCTTCAGCGTCATCTTTTAAAGGTGTGCCGTCAGGAGAAGCTCAGGCATCACGTTACAGAGGATAAAGAACTTGAACCGGCTCCTGCAACAGAAGACCAAAGCTCCATGTTTGTTATTATCTTTAACTTTAAGTTCACAACCATCAGTCTGAGCTTCACTAAACCTCCAGCAGTGTGTGGATGATGCCGGGCTGAGGCACAGGAAATTGAGAGAAGAGCCTCCCGAAGCCTGAGCTATGGTTCTGTATGTGAGCTCTCAGGATTGTACCGGGGGAGCTGGCAGCAGCAGGGTGGTGGTTGCACTGAGGCCTGGCAATGGGTCAGACGGGGCCCCCCACGGACTGTGGCGTTACGTTTGCTGCCAGAGGAGGCCCACACTGACGCTGCCTTCATGTAGGTATTCAAGAGGGATGGGGACAGACTACTGTCGTTGTTTCACTGTGTGTGGGTGTGTCTGTGACTTTGAGGTTGAACTCAGCTAGAAAACTTTATTATCAGTAGTAGAAATAATTTTTTTCTTAACATTCTCTAGTTTTTCTCCCATTAAAGCTGCAGTAGGCAGTATGTTTTTGGCATCAGTGGGCAAAAATTCCATAATAACCTTTTAGCACATTGTAATTCAAGTGTTCTGAGAGAAAACTAGACTTCTGCTCCTCCTCTTGGCTCTGTTTTCAGGCTTTAGAAAATCTATCCCTTGATGGGAGACTTTGACCAATCACAGGTCATTTCATTGAGAGAGCGTTCCTATTGGTTGTGCTCTGGTCATGTGACTGGTATTTGGCATTCCTTCACCAGATTTCGCAATGGCGGCGGCGTCACAAACTTTCTAATTTTACAGCTAAACTGTGCACTACAAGATGATTCTGAAAACATTTGAGGAGAGAAATAGGCATTAACGTAACAATAATAATATTGATTCATATTTGATCAGCGCTGCCTAGTTTGACCGTTTGATCTAAGTTCGCGAGTGATTGACAGCCAGCTCTCATAGACGGCAGCTGGACAGCAGACCTCAGATCAGCTCTTACTGCTTGTTTTCCTCCGGTCTGAGAAATCTTGCAGATGCCGTTAGGAGCACCGGAGGACACAGAGGCACATGATGTTGTTCAGGTTACCTGTTTCATGCACTACTGTCATGATATAGTGACCGGTTTATAAAATAACTTTTTTCAATCATATTTGCTCTAATCTTGCCTACTTCAGCTGTAGAGGCCTTTACAATCTGGGGGCGCGATGAATAAACAACACAAATACTCTCCTGCGAATATTTCGCATCAAAACTATTCATACAAAGCGAATTTGCAACATTTGCAACACTTTTTCAATAAAAGGTTTAAATAGATTCTCGCAGGCAGAGGACCAACTACCGGGATCCCACTGACCCAGAGCAGCGTCTGGCAGTCTATCTGAGGTAAACTGTTGTACAGCCTAAACTACTGTAAGCTACTTTATTGAGTTTCCTTTCTGCAAAAAGTGAATTTGAGTTTCCTAACAGTAAAGACTATAGAAGCAAAGAGACGAAACTCCGGTGTTTTGCTGCGATTTTGGACTGAAAACGCTTTTCATATTTATAATATTTTTATTGTTCAATTAAGGCCATTTCAGTAGAGATATTAAATATGACAATAAAATAGAAATAATATTGTTTTACTTTTGTACGGCTCTCTGTAGGCGGACGTTTTACAGGTGTCCGGCAGTCGCTTTCAGTCCAAAATGGCGGAAGCGTAGCTCTGCTGTTGGGCGCTGACGTTGCAATGGAACGACCGATTGGCTTTCACCTCTTATCGATATACGCTCTTTACTAACAGTCACCCAGTGTATATGTCTAGGGCTTTTATTGTGAAAGAACAGAAGTTGTGTAATTTATATATGTTAGTTTTTTTGTGATATAATGACATGTCAATGTCGTCACGATGGTGGCTCTTATCTTGAAAAATATAATAAAAAAAGGAAGTGGATCTGGTCTGCGCCAGTAATAAAGTTTGCTGTCTTGATGTGGACTACGGTGCCTGTGTGTTGTACGTTTTGAATTTGTCCGTTCCGCACAATGTGATTGATTAGGGCCTTCAGTCATGGTTCGAAAGCTCCGAAATATCAACAGAAATTAAAAAAAAATGGCGTTGTTTTTTCGATACGTGATATTTACGTTCTGCGTGAAGGTACCCGTGCCAAAGGCCTTTGAAGGAGGTTATGTTTTCTCCGGCATTGGTTTGTTGGTTTGTCTGTTAGCAGGATTACTCCAAAAGTCCGTAATGGATTTGAATGAAATTTTTTGGAGGGGTGGGGTGTGGCACAATAAACAATCCATTAGATTTAGATTAGATTAGAAAATATATATTGACGTGCGAATTAATGGTGCGAAAAGAACTTTAGGCTTTAGTCCCGTGAACTATTATGAGCCTCGTCCTCCTGCTGAGGAGATATTCCATCCTCATGACCAGCTCACACAGTGAAGTACAGCCCAGCCCCTCTTTGTTCTGTCTGTGAATACCTGTCTTTTAGCTTTCCTCCACGCCCTCTCTCTTTGCCCAGTATTGTGTCAGATAGTGTTTCTGGAAGCGGGCCATGTCTAAGTGCTGCTGTCTTGGGTCATTGACTCAGCTCACATCTTTTAAGACCTTCCATTTGGCGAGAAGGGAAAATGTTTCGAGAAGGCACCTCCAGAGTCAGCGGGTCTAGTAGTGGGGTGCTGTCTGACGTTAACATTTAGAAATGTGAGGTGCAGTAAAATTCCAGCTCCTCGTGTTGAAATAGTGTGATAATAAGCAGAGTAATAAAAAAGCTGGGTCTAATAGGAAAATGAGGCTGTAATGAATGTCAGGCCCGTTTATCTGATCTCCAGTCTCCCCTCCTGCCCCGCTGGCTGCTGTCTGTGTTCTGTCATTAGCACATAAGCTCTATTAGAGCAGACAGTAACACAATTACACCCACAGGCAGCGGAAGATGGAGACGAGAGACCATGTCAGCAATTACAGTCGCAGATATTGACTGCCTGTGGACTCGGCTTAATTCAATACTATTTCAATTGAGCCCCGTACAATACGAGAAGGAAACCATCAAGATGGTAATAAGACGAGAGGATTTGGATAATCACGGCAGATAAAGAGCTACTGTAAGATGTAGACATGGCTATTCTGTGTTCCCTGGAGATGCTGAGTGTTATTCTCTCTCTGTTTCATGTCATGCCGCCGTTAAAGGTCCAGAATGTTCTCTAGCAGAGGGCAGACTGGCTCACATGCTTTGGATTTGGCTTCCGAGTTCGTAGTTTAAAGTTATTGTGTCTGTAAGTGCATCACTTTAAATCCTAAACTTCTTCTCAGATTCATTGGGTAGATTTTTATGTGAACTCTGGGATGTTAACTGTAGTTAAATTGTGAGATCATTTCATAGCTGCCACTCTGTTGAACTAACCCCCAAGCCAAGGTTACCTTCTGCGTCGGCGAGTATGCGAGAGTATGCAAGGATCCGCTGGGCATACTTCCAACCCCTTCGATTGTCACCGGGAGACTCAGGTTTTTTCATGGCCCTCTCCCGGTTTCTTCCCGGGGTCACTGTTCTCCCGCATTTCTCCCTATTTATGGCAAACTTTCAAACCTTTTTTTTTTCTTTTCGTTATCTCAACTCGTTTCTGGCACTGTATAGTATAAGCCCTATACTGTTTTACACCCGGACGGCAATAGAGCTACACCTAGCAAAAAAGAGCTGGTTGTGACCGCTCGCTACCCAACTGAGCGGCGCTCGCTGCTGGGTTGACATCACGGCACGCGGTGTGGAAAGAACGGATTTCAGAGCGCAGTGGTGGCGTCGTCGCGCTGTGTCTCAAAGGGCCTTCAGTGAGTGAGAGGAGGAGGGAGAAACGGAGAGTACTCGGAGAAAGAAATACTCAAGCAGGGGCAGAAAAATTAATGAATATAAACTGATGAATATTAGTTTAGGCCTGAGATTCATGCAAGCTAACACCAGAGGGGCGAATTATTCTGTTTTCTTTCCTGAGAAGTCAAATTAAAGTAAACTAATTAACATAAAAAATGCTGTTGCAGTACACTTATTACCTCCGCCAAGGCCGAAGGCCTAGGAAGGAGGTTATGTTTTCACCGGCGTTGGTCTGCTGGTTTGTTGGTTTGTCCGTTACCAGAATTACTCCAAAAGTCTGCGATGGATTTGAATGAAATGTTTTGGAGGGGTGGGGTGTGGCACAATGAACAATCCATTCGATTTTGGTGGCGATCCGGATCATGATCCGGATTCAGGAATATTATAATATATAATATAGTCAGAGCAGGCTCAGGTCCAGGGAATGGCTCGTGTGCCACAGGGCCCGTCCACACCTGGTTCTTGGCTTCATTATTTTTTTAATTGCTGTATTTATATTTGCTGTACACAAGGTAGCCTGAGGAACACCAAGTTTCACTGCTGCATCTGTGTGTGCACACATTTGTTCTGTGATTTCAGGGATTAACTGGTCTTCTACGCTTTTAGAAAGTTCTGCATCACGTCTGATCTTGTGCGTCTGATTTTGCACATTTGCTGGTGGCAGGGATGCGTTCCCACTGAGGATCCACAGGTCTTAACGAAAAGAAACAACAGACAACTCAGATGTGACAAACTCTATTTTCTTCTCTTGTGGAAAAGTAGCTCATGCCAACACCAGTGATAAGTGGGGTCAGTGTGTGAGCGGGCCGGTATACAGAACCAGTCGTCAGCCTGGCTGCAGCCCATATTCTGCATGTTTTATCTGTCTGTCTGTCTGTCTGTCCAGACAGTTAACACTTGGCTGAATACTATGTGCAGTGGAATCTGCTCCCTTTGGTACGGAGGGAGAAGGAGCACCATGTTGGTCCATCTGGTCCCGTTCAGGTTTTTGCAGAAAAGACAGCTCATTAGCAAGTGTAAATGAGACAGTGATGTCTGGGTGTCTCTTGTTCTCGTGCCAAAGGCTACCGAGGGTACGGCAGTGTGTGTTGTCAGCGTTTCACAGTTTATACTAGACCAACACATTCTTCTCACTTCCAACTCGTCAAATACCGATGTTTAGTCAGTGGCCCTATGCTTCAAATACGACGCTCTAGGTACCCCTGTAGCGTCAGTTTTGGACATGTCAGGGACGGCGAGTCAGTTTATGCTCGTTACATGCATAATCTCTTTTTATGTATTTTTACTCAGTTTACTTGGTTAGGTTAAGGAAAAGATTGTGGTTTGGGTTCAAACTAGGGCTGGTTAACACGCTAACAGCACGTTAACGCAAAACGTTTTGATGCCACTCATTTCTTTAACATATATAATGCAACTTGTTATTTTTAGGTCGTAGGAGGCTCAGCTTTACAGCTAGAGTGAAGATACTGGTTGAATATGAAACTAGAAAGAAGAATCCATCGGTACCAACCATGTCATACTAGCTGGTTGCAAAGGAGGCTAAATAACGCTCCAAACTTACACTAAATTTGGGCGAGGAAAAACTATGATGGCCATTTTCACAGGAATCCCTTGACCTCTGACCTCCAGATATGTGAATGTAAATGGGTTCTATGGGTACCCACGAGTCTCCCCTTTACAGACATGCCCACTTTATGATAATCACATGCAGTTTGGGGCAAGTCATAGTCAAGTCAGCACACTGACACACTGACAGCTGTTGTTGCCTGTTGGGCTGCAGTTTGCCATGTTATGATTTGAGCATCTTGTTTTATGCTAAATGCAGTACCTGTGAGGGTTTCTGGACAATATCTGTCATTGTTTTGTGTTGATAATTGATTTCCAATAGTTAATATATGCATACACTTACATAAAGCAGCATATTCGTTCACTCCCATGTTAATAAGAGGATTAAGTACTTGACAAATTCAAAGGGTTTGAAAACTTTTTGCACAATTTTTGAAATCATTTGACAGTACCTGACCAGTTAAAGACGCAGTGTCACAGGTTCAGTTCCCAACTACAACTGTATTCATCACTCTTCATCAGTCAGGCAGCTAATACCTGCTGCGTGTTCCTCCTTCATACTGAGTGACTGTTTGACCGACTTAACAGAGCACATACATGACAAGTGACTTCTCCTCAACCCTTTGCACCTGAGATCCACGGAAGCTAAATACCCAGCAGGTCCTTTACCAAACACTGTGTTACCATTCTCGCTGTTTCGAAGGCTTTTATAGCACCGGTTAGGGATGCTAATTTTGAAAAAATTTCTTAACCGATAACCAACCCTCGTTAACCGATTATTAACCGTTAACCGACAAGATTTGTGCCTCGCATGCAGCGGTGCGCCAGCTGCAGTGTATGAGCAACCACGGTGTGCGTGTAGTGTCGTGGACATGCAGCCACTTTCTCAATAAAAGTCTCCACCGCACATTTAGTTTAGTTTAGTGTGTGGCTTCGTGCTCGCTGCCGCCACACACAGTCTGTCAGCGCGGTGTAACTTTAATGAGTGTCTGACAGACCGTGTGTGTGTGTGGTGTTGGTGAATGGGGGGGTTTTCGGTGGCGTTCTAGCTGTGAACGTAGGTGTAGCAGCGTGTGTACAGTTTATTTGTCGGTGAATAAATGTTACAACTCCTCCGCTCCGAGAGACCGGAGCCGACTTCCTGTATCCTGCAACTCCGGCTCCGCCTCTTAAGGTGGGCTGTTAAGGTGGACCAGCTTTTCTCCTTAAAGTGATTAGCCGCTCCTCTGCGCCGCTCAGCTTTTTAAATTAATTATTAACATTTCTTTTAACCGTTTTAACCGATAGTGTTAATCGGTTAAAATGCTTAATGATGGTTAACGGTTAAACGGTTGATTATTAACATCTCTAGCACCGGTGGCTCTATCTAACTTTGTCTTTTAATAAGAAGCTTTAGGTTGTTTTGTTACATAATATGAAATGTATTTAAATGTTGTATGTTTTTGACTGTAGATCTACGTTTCGATTACTGAAATAGTACCCGAGGTGTTGTGTGTCAGTCATTATGAGGACGTCAGCTGAATGTCTAACATGGTGCTGTCTGTGTCGCCCCCTACAGGCCCCACATTGCCCAGACAGAGCCCCCAGGTTCAGAATGGCCCCACACCAGAGGAGATGGACCAGCAGAGAAAGTAAGTACATGTAAATGCAGCACTATAAAGTCTGTTCACTTTGTGAGGCACCATTGTTTCTTCCATCATTGTCTCTTCCATTTTTCTTCTTTTTCTTCTTGTCCACCATCAGTCAATCAGTGTCTTACACACACTCACACTCACACATAGGCTGCGGTCGAATAGTCTTTTTTTTTTGTTTAGCAAGGTTCCCTAACTGAAATGTGAAGTGAGTGAAATGACCCGGAAGTACAGTATCTAAGTGGCAGCCGTGATAAGAGCTGATCGAATTCTCTAAATGCTATGGAGAGGTATAACGACAGCGTGACGGCTGTGACCCCGTGACCGAGCCGTGTGTACCTGCTCCATGGGCCCAATGGATGCAGAGGATCCGGGTACTTTTCCACTCGGAAGTCGTGCCATTTTGGCTTCATGCGCCACTGAGCAACTTTCATAATAATGAGCGGGCCCCCCCCTCCAACGCTGTGTCCAGTTCTCTTTATACATCCATACTACGTATCCCTGCCGGTACAACTGTGTGGTGTATCAAAACCTAATTAACATTGCGATATAGGACATTTGTGCTGCATTCAAATGCGAGTTCCCGGTTGGTAAATTTCACGTAAATGTCCCCAGTCGGAACAACAACAACTCTTAAAAAGTGAAGTTACTTAAAGAGTTCTGTCAACATTTACAAATTATTCTGCAGCACTTTCACCATTTAAATAAACAATTTGCTATACATGATGTTAAGTGTTTCTAATTTCTTTCTACACCATGCAGACATTGAATCGTGTGTTCAGGGATGCATGAAGCTGGGGAGTGGGAGGAGAACAATATCAAGCGATGAAGGTTGGGGTAGCCTAGTAGTACCGCCAAGAACTTCAATCTACTTTCACTCCTGGGTTACACTGGACCATCCTTTACCAAAGGAAAGGAGATAATGCCATCCCGCTATTCCTTGCAGCAGACCCTCGTCAATAACATCCGTCGTTGCATAATTACGTAGCCTCGTGTAAATGCAGTCGGATTCTCTGAGCTCCGCGGTTGTCTTTTCCTAAGTCCTTATGAATTCTCCTTCATCTTTCTGTGACCTCAAGACGTTTTCCGTTGAGGTCAGGGAAAAGTGGTTCAGAAAAGACTCATTTTTTTTTGACTGTTCGACCGCAGCCTCGCACTCACACAAAGCCTTGCATGCTCCCAGTTGTTTTTCTTCCCCATACAAGGCCACTCTTTCCCCTCAGGTAATAATGAGTCTCTGGATACAGCTAGAAAACACATCACACACATACTTGCATACATACACACAGAGCCGTAATAATGGAGGCCAGATGTTGGCCGAGGTTTAGAACGTGTTCAAGGATTTAATTAGAATGAATTGGCTACACACACTCTCACATGCAAACACCGACGGGGGGGTGCACGTCATGGACATTTTTGAATAGAACTGTATTCACCAACACATGACCACACGCAGGGACGTAAACAGCTAACTTTAGCGTCAGTTTGGTGACTGCTTCAGTAACCAGTTCAGATGAAGGGCAGCTGCTGCTCACCACATTGTGATGACATGAATGGCAACCGGAGGGACAGCAGAACACCGTCAAAACACCAGTGTCCAGCTTATCCAAACTAATTAAAGGAGAAACATAATGAATGCAGGAAGGCTCTCTGGAGGCTTTCGTGATAATTGTATCCAGATACCGATCCAAGCAAAACACCTATTTAACATTTTGGAGTGATGTGTTAAGGGGCCAGTATAGCCCTACACCTTTCTGAGGTGAATTAGAAGGTCTATGTCTGATCCACTTTCTGAAACTGACAATCCAACATCCTCACCCACTTTTCTCTTTAGCTTTTTTTTCATTCTTGGCACAACTATTATTATATACTATACAAGTGCAACACTGTGAACAACTTCCAGGAGAGACTGTCCGAAAACCCCAATGTTTAAACGACATCAAAATTTTTTTTTTGTTAGGGCTGTCAATCGCTTAAAATATTTAATCACGGTTAATTGCACGATTGTCTATATTGTTAATCGCGATCACAAATTAAACATTGCATTTTTTATCTGATACCATTACCTAAAGGCCCAGACACACTGGCTTGACATCAAAGAACTAGCGGTGACGAAGGCCGACTGTTGCGTCGCCTCACATTGTGTCGCCTCATGTTGCCTTTGTCTCAGCCAAAAAGTTGCACTAAAAACACACTACCAAGACTACAGCCGACGACCAGTTAGCATGTACGTTCTGTGCCTGCGTGAGATGAAATAACTCTCCACACCAGCAGATCGTGGTAGTCTGTATTCGTCATTCAAAAAGGGAAACCGGAGGGGCAGAGTATGGCGGATAGACAAGCCGTTGTTATGATACGTACATGAAACAAAGCGGCGTTTGTCATTTCACACCACTATCACTCACCACTTTCTTCACTTTCGTTTCTCTTCTCGTGCACTGATTCGTTGAAGCTGAACAGCCAATCAGTGATTTCTCTCACCGATGGATTCTGCCGCCGATTCAACACGCTGAATCGGCCGAAAAACCTCAGACACGGACAGACTAGAGCTGATAGACGCTCACCGACGGCCCTAAACTGTCCAACGGCCGACCGTTGGCTTGGTATGTCGGGGCCCTTAGAATGAGCCATTTCTATCTACATAGGGAGGAGGTCCTCTCTCCACGGAGTCTGCCATGTTGCGCCGCCATGTTTCTACAGTCGCCCAGAATGGACAAACCAAACTCTGTTAACTTTTCCTGCTTGGGCTGGAGTCCATAATGTTACTCGCTCCCGTCGCCGCCGCCACTCTCTCCCTCTCTCTTGCTACACCACTCACTTCCCTCGTACACACACAACCTACGCACTGGCTTTGCTCCAAATGACCTTCACTACTCTTACAACAGCTGGCTCTGGATAGGGCCATTTGAGTTTTTGCATCGGCCACCGCAGTTCTTCTACATGTTTGGCACACGAGAGGATTCAGTTGGTTGCAATCTGCAACCTCACCGTTAGAGACCGCCAGATCCCACATACTGCCCCTTTAAACTATCGCAACTCAACGCTTTACCCCAAACCGTACCCTGACTCTACCCGTAGTTCTAATCTGAACCTTAAAACCAAGTTTTATCCTTTAAACAGGCCTTTGGAGAAGTGAGGACTGGCCAAAATGTCCTCACTTTCCAAAAATGTCCTCATTCTGTCGGTTAAAAACTTTCGGTCCTCACTATGTACCAAGTACAAGAACACACACAGACATACACACACACACACACACACACACACACACACAAATAGTAAAGCATTCTTCAGGTGTGAGTCAATGCTTCTTCTAATTCTATTCGAGGTGAACTTGGATCTGCCAGGAATTTTACAGACTGTGTAGGCCTGAGAGAGCCTGATGGATCTGGCTGCCAGCACCCCCCTCCCTTTCTTCTTCTTTTCCTCCCCCCTTTTTGCTTTCTCACTTTCAACTCTTTTGTCTCCGTCTAGCTTCATTCGTCTTTCTTTTCTGCCTCACCTCTCCCCCCCCCTCCGGTTCCGGTCATGCTCCATATTTAGCAGCGGATGACAGACAAGGCAGCAAGTGGATCAGTGACTGAGGTCATCTGCTGATACAGAGGCCAATATCAGCCCCGGTGTGCGAGAGCGAGTACAGGATGTGTAGAGGCACAGTGAGAGTAGGATGAAAGAATGGAGGAGTGAGGAGACTAGTGCAGATATAAATTGGCAGCACACGTCTGCTTCTTGAAAAAGGAAAGCTAGCATAAGCTGTGGAAGAAGTGGAATTTCTGTTTGGCCAACAAACATTATCGGGTCATTTTTGAGCAGCTGCTTCACATCTAATCAGCACGCCGCTGTCAGTTTACAGACTGGGAAAAGCATCTGCACACCAACATCTGTTTAAAATGATTATTCAATCCAAGCTTTGAATCATAAACCTTCTTCAAAGCACTTCCAGGTTTTTAATTTGTTACATAAATAACTGTAGCTTTGGCTGACCTGTTATCCGAAGTTATTCTATTAACCACCCGACCAAACGGTTTCAAATCTCTTTATCTGTATCTAACTAGTTTAACTGTCCTCCCGGGGTTTCTGACTGCCTTCATGTCACTGCAAATTAGGGCTGGGTATTGTTTAAAAAACAATGATGCCATTATCCTTAAAGTGATACCAATACGAATAGATTACTTCATTTGATACCCATCATGTGAACAGAAGACGTGCGTGTCCCACTGGCTAGCTAATCGCCGCACAGCACTCATGCAGCGGCTGCCACTGATATCGCTGTCTGTTAGTTAAACTGTTAGCTCTGTCAGCATTGTTGCCGTTGTTGGCACTGTGTGTGCTGTAAGCACTGCTAGCTGCTAGCTTTCGACTCAGACATCTCCGTGATCAGAGCCGTGTGGAGGCAATACATCAGACCGGTACATACCGGTACTTCGCAAAAAACTCAAGGCCACGCCCCCTTTTGGGGGATAGAAAGCTAAACATCCCACAGACTTCGATGCAATTTGACGCGTGTTTGGATTATAATTTTGACAAGTTCGTGTGCATTCATCTCTTGTTAAACAAATGTTTCTTTTATACACATGTTTGATTATTATTTTGCGATCTTGCCTGAACCTGAGTGTTTGTGATACGTTAATAAATGAAGGTTGATCGCCGTCATGTCCCTTCAGTCTTCCCCCGTCCAACACAGTGGAGGATATTACTGATCCAGACTTCTCTACATATCTGATTGAATCCCGTTAGGCTAAGTGATGTCTGTAAATAACCAACGTGTTAACAGCCAACTGTTTGATCTATAGGCTGAAATTTAGCTGGAGACGACAGTCTGATGCTGCTGTAACGTTAATGTATGACTGTTTTACTGCAGCAGCCTCACACTCAAGCTAACGTTAGCTAGCCATGCTAATCTCCGTCACCAGCATCATTTAGCCATTTACCACCCTGATAGTGAATATTCACGTATCATATGAGTCTCAGATCTCAGAGTGAAAGCCTCGGTTAACCTGCTACACAACAGCTTTTCATCATTTTCTCTCCTGTGACGGCGAGTTTCTTTCCCCCAAAAGGGAGTGAAGTCTCAGAGATGACACCATGCTGGTCTGGTCTATAGCTTGGAGTCATAAAGCCATGCTGGACTGGTCTATATCTTGGGGACATAAAGCCATGCTGGTCTGGTCTATAGCTTGGGGACATAAAGCCATGCTGGACTGGTCTATAGCTTGGGGACATAAAGACCCTCCATTAGATCTTTTTTAGGACATGACAGGGGAACAAATCAGAGATCAGTGTTTTTTAATTTATTGTTGGTGCAACCAGCTACACATAAACTCTTCAGCATAGTGTTATTATTACTATTACCGGTTTGTTTAAAGTAGAAGTTTGGAGACATATTTCAACTTCTTCTGTTTACTCTGTTACCGTCTACGAGGGACACAGGATTGGTTTCCCCCAAAAGGGGGCGTGGCCATGAGAACCTACTCTGGATGACGTATTGCTGGTCTGATGTATCCCAACTTTATGGGTTGTAGCTGCTGTGGTAGTGGGCCAATCACACGTCGCATTAAATCGAAGAAGGATTGCGTTGATTGGCTGTGAGGAAAACCATACTAAAAAAATGTTTTTACTAGATCTGGGCAAAAAAAGGATAGATTACAGGTTTTGTTTACTGGAGAAGTTTCAATACTACTTTGTACTGGGTTGTTTCGGTCGATACCTTTAAGGCATGGAGAGCCGATATCCAGCCTTACTGCAAACGCTCGTTATCTATCACTCCAGATCATTCGTCTATACCTTTAGTTAATGGATACAGCTGCCAGCCTCCGTCCCACCACGGAAAGAGGAGATTCTGACATGCTCTTTTGCACCTCCTGGAACAACATTTTTTAGCAAATATTCACACCAGGTCTGCTCTTGGGTTCCTCGGACTGGAACATTATCTAAAATAAGTGTCTACACAGTCAGCCCATTATTGTAAAAACACAAAGCTGAATGGCACAATGGGGGAAAATATCCTAAAATCATTTATAACCTGCCCTTTGACCAACGGCTAATGTTTTGGCTACGTCTTAACTTCATCAGGAATGTGTGTCACACTGAGCCATGAAGCCTGATACGGAGATGAAAGAAGAGAGAGAGAGAGAGAGAGAGATAAAGAAAGAACTGGAGATATGGATGAGTGAGAGGGATGTTCCTTCTGTCCTCGTTCCTCTCCGCCTCGTTAAATATGATGAGCTAACCTCATTCCACAGTGACCACACATGTTCAGTCAAACACGTTCCACAGTCATCGGTGTGGCCTCTGCGAGGGGTAAACATTGAGATCATTCATCTGCGGAGAGGCTGGAACAATTCAAACGTCTCTGTAGTGGGATTTTCCACAGGGTCACACGATAGCAAGGAAAATATGCTGCACATCTTCTCGTCTGTCCTTCGTCTACTTTCTCCTCCCATCTCTTCTTTAATCCTCCTCTCCATCGAGACAGAGATGGATGATTTATGTAAATAATTTCCCCGCATGTATACGAGCGGAGGAGTCACGGACGGCTGAGGGAGAAAGAGCGCGGATAAACCACCTGTTCAGAAATGCAGGGTGCTACCCTCAGATTAAAAAGACATGAGCTGGAAATAATAGGCTGTGGTATAAATAGCCGCGTGGTGCGTGGGAGCAGGGGAGTGTGTGTTGGGTGAGGGAGAGGAAATGTGTTGCACGGTCTTGAATGAAAGTGAGGATGGAGAAATGGAAAAGGGAAAGAGAGTGTGTTAGATCCGTGTTAGCTGTTAGCACGTAGCTGCTGTGTATTTAACACTCCGAAGATGAATACGCCAGCAGCTGCTCTGCACATTGTCACAAATACGTGTTGACATCCACATATATTCCCAAATGACAGCCACACACACACACACACACAGAAACATCTCTAAAACCAATATGTTAGCTTGGCTCTTATAACAAGGTTGGGGTTAGTGGGACACAACGTGACACATGGAGTGTGCGTGTTTGAGTATATATTGCACACTTGGACTGGATCCCCACTAGAGTAGGCCCATATGGTCCATCTGGGCTCCTATCCATTCATACAACATATCCTGGTCCTGTGAGCCAATGAGGCGAGCCGCTGAGTCCGGCTGGCCAACAGATTTCACCAGACTGCAGTGTCCCCGGAGATTTAGCACAGTTGTCACTTGTGGCAAAGTGGCAAAACCCGAATGTGACATCATTTTTGCTCAAGGAAAAACAAAACTGTACAACTGAGGACTATATAACAATCACAACAATATTATGGTATATGAAAGACCTCAATATTCCTGTGAAAATCCAGTGAATTTAGCCTCACTACTGATGTATAATGCTGTGTTCACACCAAGTGCAAAGCAAACATTTCATACAAAGTCAATGCAAAGAGGTGAATAGCGCAAATGACACAACATGAATACGCAATATTTTTCAACTGGAGCGAGAAATTCACATGACGCTGAATCGCGAAAGCCTATCAGCGTTGCATTTCTCCTCCTGACGTCACTGACGTTGTTGAATCAGAAATGGAGGACAAGCTTATTGTGGCTGTTTGCAGGCACCCAGGTTGAGTGTTGATAGAGCAGCTACAATGTTGACACCGATCAATCCAAACTCCATTCAGAAAACAAGCAATTTAAAGGTTGTTTGCTTGTCGTCTTGCAGACAGACCTGACAAATCATGAATTCAGACTTTTTACAAATCAGCATCTTTATGTAGTTATTTCGGCATCATTTAGATCTGTTTATTGATATTAAATCACAGCACAATCTGTTTATTTTGGGTTCATACCGCAGTAGCGTGTGACTTGCTATATACAGTCAGTGCAATGGCACTGTATGCGAATACAGCTCACCGCCAGGTGATGTTATGAGCCCAGAAACGACGGCGTATGTTTTTCTGACATATCTTGAACTTCCACAACATAAACAAAGCAGCAACAGTGTTATATCCTCCATAGTTGATGGCAGAAAGAAAAGTCGTTGTTGGTATCTCTGGACGGAGACGTGAATGAACACAAATGATCTCAGCGGTCCAACTCCCGCGAGTACAGAGAAGCAAAAATTTGCTTTGTGCTTGGTGTGACTGCAACTTAACAGCATTTGGGATTAATGATGAAGCGAAACAAAAGTGATATTAAGCAAAATAAGTAGCTGTTTTGTCGGGATAGAGTTGAGAAAAGAGAGCCCAGTGTGTGTCGTGAGGAGCTCTGTGTAAGTGTTACAGCTGGCTCGCTTGTGTGTCTCTATTGAAGAGTCTGTGGTGGATTGATGGTGGCTCACAGAGTGAGCAGCATGTCTCCAGGCTGTGACTGCAATATAGACACCTGTCCAACAACACTGCAGCTGAGCATGAGGGTGTATTTCAAACTGTCCCTATTACATTCTCACTTCCTGTGTAGTCAAGTCAAGTCAAGTCAATTTTATTTGTATAGCCCTAAACCACAAATCACAAATTTGCCTCAGGGGGCTTTACAATCTGTACAGGATCAACATCCTCACACCACCCACACAGTACGACCCTCTCATCGGATGAGGAAAAACATAACCAAAAAAAACCCTTTTAACATGGAAAAAAATGTTAGAAACCTCGGGAAGAGCAACACAGGAGGGATCGCCCTTCCAGGATGGACAGATGTGCAATAGATGTCGTGTGCACAGATTAACAACATAATGAAAATACAACATAGACAATGACAAAAAATAATACATATAATGTGAACATATGTGAGAAGGTGGATCCAGGAAGTTGTCAAGCAGCTTCCCGGCGTCGCCAAATAGATAGAGCCAAAGCAACACAACTTCCTCTCCACGCCAACCAGATAGAGCTAGAGCAACACGACCTCCTCTCCACGCCAAATAGATAGAGCCAGAGCAACACGACCTCCTCTCCACGCCAAATAGATAGAGCCAGAGCAACACGACCTCCTCTCCAACATGGAACCTAGAGAGAGGACCATATTTTTGTTTTTAATTCAGAGTTGCTTAGTAATCACTCCATGTTTATTCCAGCCCCCTTTGCACTCTGCACCGTTGCGTTTATTGACCTACTGATTACAAATGTCATACTTCTGATATTCATTTCCCATTGATCTATTTTTCTTATACCCCTGTTTTCCTTGTAGTTTTGTTGTGCTTTAGTTTCTAATATCTAATGTGGTGTTGTTTTGGTTCATTATGGCTATTTTAGGTCAACAGGTTGGTTGAATAAATAATGATTTAATTTTTGTAGCTAATGAATACACTCCTAACTATTAAACTGAATGAATGAAATGGTAATGAGGGCCTTTGCAAACCTCTGATCTTCATACCCTTTGACTACAGATCCTATTGTAACGTTATTTGCATTCTGTCTATGCAGCTCTCCTCCTTCATGTTTCTTGGCTCTTTATTTTCACAATAAGCCATTCGATGTTCCCAATATTGCCCCAAATCCTCTCCGACTCTGCCCCAGAGTGTCTTCAACTCAGTCACTGTAAGTTGATGCAAAGAGGAAAAGGAATATGTGCGCGTGTGCACGTATATCTACAGTATGTGCTGGGATTCAGGCCGTACCGCCGCCGCCCACGCTCCCTTAGCAACGGTTTCCCTGGCAACTCTTGTCAGGAGGCGAGTGAGACGCCAGTTAAACCCCGGGCAGGAAGGCTTTTCACAGCTTTACGTTTCCCTGCAAGGCAGAGAGAGGGACCTGGAGGGAGGAGGAACCTGTTTTAGGTTCACCTATCAGAGGCAGCAAATATGTAGACAGTGCAGACAAGAGGATTTCATGTGGGAGTCATTGCATTGGTCCCCGGGAAGTGACAAAATACATGAAACAATGCTCATTGCGCTCAGTTTATATAGAGCGCTGCAGGAATGAGTCCTAAAACCAGGAAATGAGTTAGTGTTTTAGCACTTCTGGTTCCCTTGTCTGGAAGTCAATGGATTTTTTGAATGAATTTTTTAGTTAGATGCCTGAAATAAGGTCTGTGGTTAACACAAGCTGAAGAGATTTTAATGTTTTTTTCTACGACATAAAACACATCAATAAATACCCCACTGGTGATTTTTTTGTGTCTTAAAAAGGAGGTTGCTAATAAGTGGCTCAATGAGTGTTATTAATGTTGTTCGTTTATAGCCTATAACGTTAGCTTTTTACTTCTGGCGATCGCATTTACTCTTCAAAAATCATAAAGGTTGTGTTCATTTGTGAAGATTATCTTGCTGAAGAATCACATCACCTTGATCCTCATATTTTTTGCATTTTTATAACGATAACAACATTCCATAAACTAGTAAACAAAAGGAACAACGTTTATCGTGTTATTGTCAAGAACATGAACTGTATATTTCTTCTCAGCCATGATTCTCATTATTTTCTGTTGCAGACCAAACTGTATTGACAGTGAACTTGAGTTCAACATAGGCTTGTTAGTATTTTGGATTTGACAGACTGCATCGCCTTTTTTTCCTCTTCTTTTCTGTCAATCTTGATATTCTGAGTCTTGATTAGAGCACTCTTGTTTTCCCAAAAGTCTGAATCATAGACCCGTTACGCTCTGATGTGCCGTAGCAGGAAATGCACAGCTGGATCTAATAACATCAACGACGGCTCCCTTCTGCCAATTATTGCAATGCAACGCAGCAATTAGTGACGTTATTAGTTACACCTGTGTTTGACAAGTCAACATATCTGCTGTAAAAAAAAAAAAATGGTTCAATCAGCTTTAGTTTCACTCCACATTTTTCAGCCTTGTCATGTGAGTCATCTCCATGTGCACTTCCACACACACAAAAACAGGCATGCACAAAATGTACATCTCAAACATGTCTCTCCAGACAGGTTATTTTAAATGTGTGCGCACATTGTTTAGGAATGTCTTGATCTCCTGCTTAGGAACACTCTGTGTGTGTTTTACATCCATAAATTATACAGTGAGGTGTGTGTGTGTGTGTGTGTGTGCGTGCATGCGCTTAAAGCAACTAATTCACAACTCTATTGTCCTTTCAACACAAATTTGGCCAACAGTCAAGAGTTTAAAAGGCCTCGGTGCTAGAAGACATTCATCAACGCCAGCACAAGCATTTAGCTACGACAAAGGAAACAGCAGTGCAACTAGACATCAGTACAGCTGAGGTTGCCTCTCCGCTCTAATTAGGACAGATTCAGCAAGTACAGCCTCTCTTTCTAAATGAGAAAAAGAAATGAGGCAACGCACCAGACAAATTACGCTGACTCTGTTAGTTTGGGTTTTCTTTGTTTGAATTTGCTCCAACAGCAGAAGTCCCACTGAGGACATGGTAGCTTAGATGTTAAGGAGACTGACAGGTAACAGGTTGGCCGCATGTACCATAGAAATGTCCCAGTCATAGACTGTATATAGGGAAATGGATGTCATGGATGAGTTCAGTATTTTGGCCGTCGCCATCTTGGTTTCTTGGAACCAGAAGTGACACGAGATGGTGGAGCTAAGTATAATCGAACGCTGAATAAGACATTTTTAGGCGACCAAAACTTCTATGAACTGAAAATACATCGTGAAATGGTTAAAGTTGTCAATCACAAGGTAGCCCCGCCCTAAAGCATCCCCTGCTTTATGGTCTATTTGACTCTAAATGGGACCATAATTTACTAAATGAACATCATGCTGTATTGAAGAAGACTTGAAACTAGCGATTGAGACCATAAACTCATGTTTACAATGTTTACTGAGGTAATAAATCAAGTGAGAAGTAGGCTCATTTTCTCATAGACTTCTATACAATCAGACTTCTTTTTGCAACCAGAGGAGTCGCCCCCTGCTGGCTGTTACAGAGAATGCAAGTTTAAGGCTCTTCAGCACTGGCTTCACTTTTCAGAACCGGAGGTAGCTGCCTGATCAACCTGTTCTCACTCCCAACTCGTCAAATACAGACATTTGGTAAGTGCCTCTCGGCATCGGAAACCGACACATGGAGGCACCCGTTAGCAACAGCGTTATTCAACGGTCGGAGCACGTGACGTAGTGTTAATAGTGTGAGGTGGTGGTTGGGTCAAACAAACACAAGACTTTCAACCAGGAAACCTGTGAAACTAAAAGTAACGTTGACTTATTTTGTCACGTTGGTATCGTCAGTCCCGTGACTACGCCGTAGCGTATGTGTACACGCCATCCCCGGTCCGTCCAAAAATAACGCAAGAGGGGTACCTCTGTGCGTCGGTCTCCGACGCTGAGGGGCACGGACCAAGTGCCGTTATTTGACGAGTTGGGACTGAGAATGTGTTGGCCTGGTCCCAGTGCAGGATGCTGAACAGGAAACCGCTCACCTGATCAGCTGCAGTGAACACCAGAGCAACCACATTATGTACCAGTGACCATGTGCTGGTTTTGTCTTTTTCACCTAGACACTAAGTCCTCCACAGTAGCTCAACGTTTATCCTGAAACATCAGTTTACTCTCCAGACACACTAATGTCGCTACACTAGTTAGTCTCAACAAACGTTTAGCTTGTGAACATTAAACTAATTGGAGTAGTCGCTCCTACACAATCTGAAACTGGAATTGTCTTTGGTGGATAATAATGAAATCCACCTGTTACTAATCATTCTGTGGACCCCTTCAGAGTCCCTTTAACAGTTACTGATTTATAGGAATGTAGACCTCCACCCAATGCTGAACCAATCTCCCAATTTTCTGTCATACCCAAACACAGGAGACCAATGAGCTCATTTAATAGCCCCACAAACATGCCATTAAGATTTAAAATGAGGCATCTGTGGTTTTTAAAATGTACAATGAAATGGCTCAAAGTGTAGATCAACAAAATCTAATCCATCAGTTCCTTTGGGCAGGAACCTTGCGTTACCCTACCAGAGACAGCGAAAGACAAGTGGACACAAAATCTAATGGGTGGAGGGTTTCTCTGAACAAATAATATAGATTCTTTAAAAACAAAATAGTGACATTTGTCCATATCATAATAATAATATTGTATTTTCTGCATTTTTCAAAAGATTATTAATGTATTATTTCACAAAAATAAAACAAGTTGAAGTCTTAAAACAACCTCTGACTTCAGCACTTATCCTTAATGTTGTTGCCAGCGCTCAATAAAAGAGACTGGGAATAGGTGGATATTATATGTGGAAAGACAGCTTTATTACCGCTATTATCAAGACACTTTGCTCCGACCCTTCCACAAGTGAACTGAACTTTACTGCGCTGTGGTCATTTCATGATGATGTTAAAGTACCAGTTGAGACGGTAAACCATTTAGCTCTCAATATACTGTAGAGTCATAACAGCTGAAGCTCCTCTATACTCGGCTCCAAGTAAATGAGAAGTGTATGTTGCCTGTAGGTTGCATCACCACCAGTGTGCATGTGTATGTGTGTGTGTGTGTCTTCTTGCCTGCCTACCACTTAGCATAGACATAAGTATATAATATGTTTTAAATCTCTGAAAAAGAGTTAGTAAACTATTATTAACGTTAGCACAACAACAACAACAACAACAACGGGGGGAAAAAAACGCAAAAAGCTTAAAGGGACTCTATGTAAGAATGAGAAATTGCTCAACAGTGACACCTGTGGCTGTTAAGGCAACGACAGTCAGCGTCCTGTTGCTCTCGTTTGTGCTCGCACTATGTAGACACGAGCGAGCATCGGTCAAGACAGTGAGGCGACACACACGAGACTGAACGTGATTAACAGGCATCTTGTTGATTAACAAAAATCGCAATATCGAATCTCAACACTCGAAAATCGCAATACATATCGAATCAGCACCCGAGTATCGTGATAGTATCGGATCAGGAGATAGCCCTACCCTTCCCACTGTCTTCGTTATTTGACTGCCATATTTAAACACTATGCTGGAGTAATTCCTCTCACTGTCGAACAAATCACATTATTTGTTTTGAACAGAAAAATATGGCGCTTACCTGCCAACGTAGCTGGTAGACAAACTGCACCAGCTGTACCAGCCACGGCCCGCCAGCATTTGGCTGCTGGCTGCTGGCAGTTTAGCCATCTTTGCATAGAAAAGAGCAACATGAATAAAAAATGTGGAACCCCCCTCTCTGATCTGCCTGATTAAACAGATTTAGCACCATTATATCATGAGCTGTATTTAAACCATGAAGAGGTTCTGCGGAGGATCCCACAGGGACCATTTATATGAGAGAGGAGACTGTAGAGTCCTCAGAGACACGTCCATGCCGCTCTTCCGTCGGCCGTAAACCCAGCTCACCCCTGTGTTTCTGTGATTACAGCGATGGCCCACTGACACACCGTGAGAACTGGGACGCTTGGTGTGTATGAGGGAGCAGCCATCCATGTATACTGGGTCAGGGTGGTACCACGTATAAGTTTCACTGCCTTTCCATCCTCGGGTGTTCTCTCTCTCTCTCTTTGTCCATGGAGAAACGAGACAGACTTCGATGCGGATACTCACTCTTGCATTGAAAGGATGACGGAGTAAAGGAGATGGAGGTGTAGCAGACATAAAGAGAGAATTTCCTGAGATATCCCCTTCACACCTCTCCCTTGCATCTTATTGGTCCGGATAATCCTGTGGATCTGAGCCCCTGAGCTCTCTGCGGCCATGTCACAGCGAAGCTCTGCTGGTTTGAGGGTATTAGCTTTAGTGCTTATATTCACTTTAACTCTTACTCTTACTCTTCGTGATTGTGAAAAGCCTCGGCGTCACATATTTAATGACTGACTTTTGCAAATCAGTCATCTTCTGTGTTCAGATTTCCTTCGTTAACCGCCTCATTATGTTCAAATTTGTTGACGTCCTGGTACAAAACATGAAACATCTTTCACGTAAGCGCGACAGCTCAGACTAATATGACTCTGAAGGGAGTTTGGTTTCACCTTCTTGCTGCCATCCTGGTACTTCCTGGAGCCAGAAAATAAAGTATTAGCCTATCAATTAACAAAACATACCTCACTTTTTGTTGCTACACACAAGTGAAATTGGAATACTTTTAGATTGGACCGTCATATATTATCTGAAGGAAGGTTAAAGTTACTTTCTATCAATGGAGACACACGGGTCATTGAGACTATGTCAATGAAGCACAAGTCAACAAACAGCAACATGCAACCCACTTGGTTTTAACACACATAATCATTTGTATACCCCCGCGACAACGTAGTCTGGGGTATACAGCGCTCCACGTGTCCGTCCTTCTGTCCGTCCGTTTCGTTTCCATAGCAAAACTCGGAAACTATTTAACTATTCAAGTTTGTTATGATGGTTGACAGTGTGGTCTAGTTGTGCCTTTTGGGGGTTAGAAGTCCAGGGTGCCCAAAATTAAAAAAAATTTGGCCACCCTGGACTTGAGGAAGCTGAGCTAATAACAAGCTAGATTGACTCAATAGAATAATTCCATTAGTTCCTAAAGGGCAAAACCTTTGGCTCTACTTTAGAAGGGGTCAAGCAGTGAGCAGGGGGGGTATGTGAGCGATGCTCACTTTCGCCTCGTAATCAAGTCAGTCCTCACATTTTTACATATGTACACAAAATGCAGTGGACACCATTTCACTGTCTGAGTCAGTGGAAAGTAGTAGGGATGGGAATTAATATGATTTTATTACCAATGTCATTATCGATTCTGCTTATCAGTCCGATCCTTTATCGATTCCCTTATTGATTCCTGATCAATTTTTCGGTGTGGAAAAAAACAAAGTGTCCCTACACCTCGTCCCTGCTAGTTCTTTGATGTCGGGTTGGTGTGTCTGGGCCTTCACACCATGCCAGGGAAACTGGCCCAAATCGGCTCAACTCTCAACAATCTCAAAACCCACCGTGCCAAACGGAGGGTTTAAACCTGAAGTCACCTGCTGTCTTTCAGTTTGGAAAAGGACGACGATGACTGCGTACATGTGTGTATTTGACGTGATGACGGCGACGTGGTGATCATGTTTGACTGTTGTTGGGTGACTCAGAGGAAGCAGGAGGGTTTCTCACAGCAGCCCGATGCACGGGAGCTAATCCCAAAGCAGACCTTGGGAACACAATGTCGACCATGACATCACTACTATATGTGTGTGTGTGTGTGTGTGTGTGTGTGTGTGTGTGTGTGTGTGTGTGTGTGTGTGTGTGTGTGTGTGTG